>CM053785.1:674595865-674770865 GCA_028749045.1 Cupressus sempervirens
TAGTACTTGATGTAATCTTAGTTCATGCCTAAATAGGTGACATCTAATGGTACCTCCATATCCTTTGTCTCTTCTACATCATTTTTCTATTTCTTTTATTGATGGTTGGTGTATGGCACCAGGTCTCTAATAATACCTCTTCAGATGTACATAGTGAGCCACTTCTCTAGGGACATCCTATACTAGGATAAACTATCTCATCACTTGATCATAATAGTATGGCATCACTATATGATTTTGATGACCCTCTATTAGCTTCCACTATTATGAGTATCTCATCTAGAATCATGTATCAATCACTTCTATCATCTAGTAGTAGGGTCTCCATATCACATCTGCACTCAAAATGTGATCTAGAGATACTCTCCAATAGAGGATATCTCTAAACTGCCAGACACTCCTCAGAGGATAAGAAAAGAATCTCATTGTACTTACATATACCATCATTAGGATAGCTTATAGACATGTACATGTAAAATTTTCAAATAGCCAAATATGCAAGAGTGTTCATATCGAAAGACTCTCTCTCTCTTTGATATCTCACCAGCTAACACATCTCATTGTATAGTTGGGTAACATGTTGTGACTATTAGAAGATTTGTTGGAAGCATGAATATTGATGATATTTCTATGGGGGAGTATTATAGATTTGTTACTATGATGATATGTTACATTCATGACTGAGTTTTTCATTGATGTCAACGTAGTAGTTTTTTGTGGTATCTGACAAAAAAGTAGCAGAAAGATCAAGTTGGTATGAATGATTGATTGAGTATTTTAACTATTAGAGGTTGTATTAGATACTTATGAGTGTCTATTATATGCAATTAATGTCGAAAGAAGAAAATATAAGACTAGAAGAAGTTATGTAAGTTTTGGTGATGTATGTTTTGAGATAGAGTTTATAGAGGCATGTTTTAGTAAAATTGGTCTATCTCTCAATAGAGTTGATATTCTAAGAATCAAGGTTGAGGACATGGAGAAGACATATTGGTGATGACATAGCTAAGATCACTCATCATAATACTGTGTGTAAAGAAAATTATTCAAGTTGCAAGGTGGAAGATTCATGTTATCACTAAGTGTAACATGTTCTTAATTTGGTCCTATAATAATTAATTAAGAAGGTCCAAAGGTAGAATTAGAGAATTGTTTTAAAGACTCAGTATAAAGGAAGGACATTTTTCTTTACTATGAGTATGGAGTGTGAAGGTTTAATAAGCAGAAAAGAGTGTACAATGTGGAGTTGAGAAAATTAGTGTGGAAGTGAAGGAAACTTCATTGTCGAGGTTTTGTAGAGTGGTCTGAGGTTTGGTTTTTGGATCTAAGGTTCGTGACCTAGTCTACAAGGTCTTATAGTGATTGGTCTAGTTGACAGGATAGAGGAAGGAGGAATGTAATAGTAAATTACTTATTTGGATAGTGAACTCTTCTTGTAGTTGAAATTGCATGTTTGGGCAGTAGGCTCATCTTGCATACATTGTACTACAACTCATAATAGGGTTGGCATAACTCCTAACAGGGTTGGAATCTCCTAACAGGGATTCAAAGTCTCCTCAAGAGACTCTGTGTACTAAATATTGTAATAGACTCCTGATAGGGTCCATCCTCTAACAAGGAATATTTATATTAGTACATTATCTTGTGGGAATCATTCACACTAATTTTTTCCCTCTGATCAAGGGTTTCCCTAGCCAACATATCTGGTGTAATTGTCTATGTGCATTTTTGTATGGTTGATGTTTACTTTGGTTTAATGGTTAAGTTTGGCTAAAGAATATATATGTTTTAATTATTGGATAACTGATTTGATAATTGATTCACCCCTCTAGTTATCTTGGTGGACTATTTTTTCTAACAATTGGTATTAGAGAATTAGGTCCTTGAAGATAAAGTGTAACAACTTTGGGAGATCCATGGCGAACATGTTTAAGAAAGATAGTCTGAAGTTTGATGGAGCAAATTATGATAGCTAGAAAGAAAAGATGAAGAAACATTTTTTGTTTATGGGTCCACGATATTGGATCTTGACAAAATCAAAAAAGACAATTATTGCTGGAATGGATTTGGAAATTTGTACTGAGGCAGAAAGAGATCTTTTCATGTGTGACATGAGAGCTAGAGAAGCATTATTGACTACACTTCCTAAAATTGATTGCAATCAGGTAAAATCACTTGCTACTTCACATTTGATTTGGAAAGCTTTAGAAAATAGTTTTGAAGGTGATGCACTTTCTAAGAAGTTGGGACTACAAAGTTGGATTTGTGTGTTTCAATGCTAAAATGATGGAACATGAATCTATAAGAACATTTATAAGCAATATATCAAAAATTATTGCAGGTATTTGATCTCAAGGAGGAAACCAAAAAAGATGATGAAGTTATATAGAAGATATTGAAGACTCTAACACCACCATTTAAGTCAGTAGTTTAGATGATACAATTGTTGATTTTTTGTACCAAAGATTTCACAAAGGAGACATTGCTTGGAAGACTTGAAGTAGTTGAGAATGAGCTTCGACAATTTGAAGAGTTGACCATAATAGAGATAATTTTTGGTGCCTTGAATATTTAACCTAATTTGTCAAGAAGAAAAAGTGCTAGAGGAGATTTTTCTAAGAGCAATAGATCTGAGGAAGACGGAAAGATTGAAGAAGTAGTCCTTCTGATAAGAAGAGAAAAATGAGGTAAGAAAACTTTTAAATTTTTGACTTGTGATGAATATGGTCATTTTGCATCTAAGTGCCCTAAAAGAGAGAAAAAGTATAAGGTAACTCATAATCCTATAAAATATAGAGAATGTTTGTATGAAAATGAAGATAATGATTTTGATGAACAAGCATTAAGTGCTAGTGATGATGAAATTAGATTTGTGGCAATTCAATAAGAAAGTCCAGAAAAGGTAGCTTTGGTGTCATAGGTTGAGAAGAAATCTAATTGGATAATTGATGGTGGTTGTCCACATCATATGAATAGTGATATGAATAAGTTTGTTTATTTTAAAATTTAGGATGGAAGAATTCTCAGAGTTGGAAACAATGCAGCATGCCAAGTTAAAGGTATTGGATCTATAACTCTTGATAGTAAAACTAATAGTGAGCATGTATACTTTGTTGATGGTCTAAAGCACAATCTTTTGACTTTTGGACAATTAGTAGACAAAGGTTATCAGTTGTAGTTCATAGAAAAGACATGCATGAACAAAGATAAATATGGAAAGGTAATTGGAATAGGAACTTAATCTAGAGATAATGTATTTGATTTGAATTCCACTAAATGACATGTTTAGTTGCTAAGGTAAATGATAGCTGGTTACAGCATAAGAGATTTTGTCATATAAACTTTGATAGTATTATGAGGAGTAGTAGAGTGGTTGCAATTAGATATTTGTTGAAAATTGTGAAGCCTACTAACACAAATTGCAAGGAGTGTGTTTTGGAAAAGCATAATAGAATTTTTTTTCCCAGCAAGAAGTTTATCACTACAGAAAATTTTAAGATTGTACACATAGATCTCATCAGTCCTACAAAGACTAAAGGACACTATGGTGAAAGGTATTTTATGATTCTATTTGATGAATTTTCTAGAATAATGTGGGTTGCATTTCTTAAAGAGAAATCTGAGGCATTTGATAAGTTCAAGATATTCAAGAATAGGGTTGAGAAGGTATGAAGATGAAATGTTTAAGATCAAATAGAGGAGGAGAGTTTACTTCAAATGAATTTAACATGTTTTGTGAAGAAAATGGAATTAAAAGATAGTTATTAGCTCTAAGAACCCCTAAATAGAATGGTGTTGTAGAGAGAAGGAACAAGTCAGTTACAGAAGGTGCAAGAGCTATGGTAGCAAAGAATGATGTATCCAAGACATTTTGGAGAAAAGTTTTGAATTTAATAATCTACACTATGAACAGAGTGTAAGTCAAGAAGGACACAAAAAAGACCACTTATGAATTATGGTTTGGTCACTCACCTATTGTATACACTAATATGTTAGCAAGAAACACTAATCTATTGAAAAAAAACAAAGCATTTACTAACAAAACTAATATAAACTTTACAGGAGACAAAGTGAGGTCCTCAAATGAGAATATGAGCCATGGATAGGCTCTCTCAATGAGGATGATCACTTGATTTGTAGAGGTGTCCTTTGATATGGATTTGGGATGTATGCTCAAGCTTCAAAATGCTTCAATGGAGGTGGATTTGGGATTTTTGGTGTGGGTATATGTAAAAGTATGGATTTGGCTTCTCAAACTAACATGGTAACTTTAGCTTAAAGATTGTGATAAAATGGCTTGGGAGGGGATCCAATTTATAGGCTAAGGGCTTGAGGGATGGAGGGGTAAGATGCAAGAATGGCAAGATGGTGAGGGAGGGCTAGGATGCACTTAAAGGGGAGCACATGGATTGTGCTTGTTTAGCACCAATAGGGAGTGGACACTTGTCACAAGGAGGATGGGTGTGAGAGGATAGGATATGGGTTGGTAAAAGGCTTGATGAGGGTGGTTGGGTATGTAAGAGTCATGAGTGAGGATGTGAGAACCATTTATGGCCTTGTAAGAGCATTCATGTCTTGGTGGTTGGTATATTTTAAGGGGAGACTTTAGCTTGGTTTAGGAAAGTCTTAATCTCATTTAGGATTGTGAAAATGATTAGGGAATGGGTTGGGCTTGGGTTAGGATTAGTTTAGGGATGTTATAGATGTGCAAGTGGATGGTATTAATGAGGGTGGGTGAGTTAGTGGCTAAGCTTGGTTAGTATGGGTGGATGGGGTGGATTGGGCTAAATGGAGGATTTAAGATAGGCTTTAGGGGTTATTAGATTTGAGGGTTTTATTTATTAAAGTGATTTTAATAAATTTGGGATTTGGAATTAGATAGGAGAATAGGATTAATTGATAAATAATGGGTTATTTGATTTATCAATTAGGACTATAGATGATTAATTAAATTAATCATCTAGGGGATGGCAAAGGATTAAATAAATAGGAATTTAATTAATAATGCCTTTAAGAGATAGCTAAACAGGATTACCAAAGCAGTGTAATCAAATTTAGGTGTCTACATTTTGCCCCTCTTTAACATAGTGTTGAGATAACACTATTTCAAAGAAGTTTGAACAGAGATGACATGAGGAAGATGTTTTAGCAACAAGGTTTCCCTAGTCTCGGATAAGAAGAGGAGAGACTAGACTTAGAGATGCCCCCTCAAGAAGGCAGCAAAGAGAGGAGACGAGGCTCGACAGCTTCTTGAAAAGCAAAAGAATTTGAGACGAGTAGAGACATAGATTGAGAAAGAGAAGGGGCTGAAGTAGCTCAAACATGCACTATGGGAGAATGATAAAGGGAGATCAGATGCATGAGAGGAAGCAAGCTTAGGATGATCCCAGATTTTGGGGGGGAGATGAAGGGGGGGAGTGCGAGAAAAGGAGATCAAGAGGAGGGGATGGATGATGGGAAGATAAAGAGGTTTGGATGGGGGATAATGGAGATGAAAGGAAGTCATGGAAGTAGTTTGAGCAATGGGAGATGGCAAAAAGAAGTACTACCACGTAGTTGAGCACGAGTTTTAAAATAGGAATTTTGGTTTAATGGCCAAGGTTACCAAGAACATCAAGGCATGTTCACCAACTTTTTAGAGGACTAACGAACTGACTCAAAATAAGCATGCAAGGATTGCCCTAGCATCACATGAATTCTAGAGGAAGTGGCGTGGAACCAAGATTGGGTAACCCACAAGTAGAAAAAATAAACAAAAGACCTGATCAAGACTTGGCACTCGAATCACCCCATTCGTAGCACACCATGATATAAAATATCATGGTGATGGTGAGGAGAGAACAAACAAGATTGTGAGGAAAAGATACTTGAAGACCCAAAGGGGTAAAGCCAAATCAAAATAAAGCAAAAATCCAAAAGAGAACTATTTTCCAACGAGAGGGGTAGGATGAGGTACTAGCGGACCAAGATCGGACATGAGGAAAGCTATATCTTGCAAGGATCTATCAGAGAGCACCTAAGCTAGTGGATTTGGATGAGGGATGCATCTAGCAAGCTAAACTAAGAAGGATAACACTTTGGTGATAGGAGATCTAGCTAAAGGATGCATTGAAAAAGTGAACCAAGAGTTGTGCAATGTGTGCAAGATGTTTAGGTTGGTGAATGGACACGAAAGTAGGGACAAAGACAATGATACACAGTGAAAGCGGAGGTACAAGCTGATAGACCAAGAGTTGGTATAAGTGTACAAAGATGTTTTGTGATTTGTGGGTGGGACAGGAGAATGCTTGGGAAGGTTTAGATGACCAAGACTGGTAGGCAAGGCATCGGGGTAGGCTATAAGGGGCAAAGAGGGGGCTAGAAGGGGTCATTTGGAGTCAGATTGAGGATGAGATATTGCTGATTAGGAGCTCTGTAGTGGAGATTACGATGGCGGGTATTGGGCGACCAGAGCACTGAGTGGACAATGTGTGAAGAGTATGAGTACGAGGGATGCCCAATTGATCGGTAGGTCTAAAACCTCTTCATGATTTTTTTTAATGCTTTTGGTAGATCATTCTCGCAAAGGCAAAAACATGATCATGTAGGCACGGGTCTAGCAAGAACATGAGCGGGATCAATGGGATCGTGATCCTACAAAACAATAGCGTGGGGTGGGATGACATGGGGTTTGAAATAGGAATTGTAGGAAAGTGATCTCGAGATGGGAAGTCATGCGAGAATAGGATAGAGTTAGCAGGATCGCGTCCCCATAAAGAGGAACATGATTCATGTAGTGGGAACATTTTCCTGCAGGTTAAGGTCATTGTATAGAAAAAAAGGGGGAAAATGGGACAGTGTAGGAACGCAATCCCACGAGATCAATGATCGACGGGATTGCTAGGTGGAGAGATCACAAGAATGTGATAACAGGATCGGGGGGAAAGGTCAAGGGGTCGAATAGAGTCAACATCACGATCTTGCTAGAAAATAGTTTCGCAGGAACATGGGTGGTAGGCATCGCAGGGACACTATTTCTGCGAGAATGTGGTTTTTGTAGAATAATTATAGAAAAAGATAGGGTTAAGGTAAGGGAGGGTGGGAGGATAAAAAAGGAGATAGAAAATTAATGGTTGGATTTGTTTTGGTGGTGTGTAGTGGTTGTTGGATGCATTAGTTTCACGAGAGCGACGAGCAACAATGTTGCATGCGAGAGAGATGCTAATGTTGGTTGACTGGGCGTGGGTCAAGGCGATCGAGCTAGGATACCTGGCAAGGTTTCCCCATACCCATACCTATATGACGATGGTTATAGCATTGTGCAAGAGATGGCACAGTGAGACAGTGACGTTTCACCTACTAACAGGGGAGAATGATGACGCTGCAGGATGTATACCACATATTCAGACTGCCAGTGGAGGGGACACCAATCATGGTGACCAAAGAGATGATAGCAAAGGCAGTTGTGCAAAGACTGATGGGGCTTGGAGTGGACTATAGGATCCAGAGCGGACAATTTGCATTAGACGAGCATCTAGATTGCGTGATGGCAGAGAGGCGGATCTACTTTTTTGTTCTAGGGCTAGTTTCAGGGTACATTACTCCAGACATAGGTGGGACAGGGGTTACATTGTCATTGATTCCACTATGATGTAGATTGTGGATGAAGGATGCCCAGTGGCATGGGGTTCTCTTATGTTGGTCGAGCTATACCGGGACCTGCATGAGATAGTGTACTAGTGTGACAACCGATAGGAGAGGAGCATTGGGTTCTTGACATTGTTACAGGTGTTGGTATGGGAGCATATTATAGTGCTCAAGCCATTGGGATGTCGGGATAGGTAGCTAGAGGATGGGCAGAGCCTTTGACATATCACCACATGAATTTAGTGGATTACTAGAGAGTGCGGATTGATGAGATAGTGGCAGTGGTGTGGAGGCCATTCATGGGCCTAGGACTGTGGGCAGAGGAGGGAGAGAATCTCCCCTACATCATTTCTCCATGCTTTGTGTTCAGGAGATGGGAGTATGTGGCAGAGTAGTACAAGCCAAACAGGGCACTGCAGCAGTTCAAGTGGCAGCAGGTGGCAGTAGGAGATCTGTACTAGTATCAGCAGGTTACACATGAGCCAGTGTTGATGTACGAGCCATCCCTATGGAGGGATGGGTTTTTGAGGGCATGGCAAGAGTTGGAGCTGTAGTAGTGGGATTGGTTCAACGAGGTAGTAGATGCGAGCTCCACATAGGAGTATCGAGATACTTTTGTGAGGTCAAGACCAGTGGGGAAAGCACAGGGCATGAGGGCAATGGTGGTGGTAGGGGAGCTATCTCAAACAGCTCAATAGGGGTGATATGTGGTGAGGGGGTTGCAGCAACATGCAGCAACAGTTGCACAGGAGGAGGAGCTCACCTGTCAGAGCAGGAGGGTGTTGGGGGAGGAGAGGAGAGTTGAACCAGAGAGGAGAGTAGAGGAGAGAGGAGCAAAGGAAAGGGGAGCCTAGCCAGATAGAGGGGGAGAGGAGGCATAGGGGCAATAGAGGGTAGCATGGGGAGAGGCAAGAGGATCGTCTGCTAGGGGAGGAGATGACAGATTGGCAGGCTGGTACACCTCGCTAGAGCAGGCACACATAGTGATGAGCCAACTACTCTGTGACACTCAACAACAGAGAGATCAGCTCTGGGTAGAGTGAGATTAGTTTAGATAGGAGTGGGATATAGCCCAGGGCAGGCAAATAGGGTAGGTGTGGAGGTGGGGAGGCTACAGATAGAGGTGGGCCAAGTGGAGGAGAGGTTGGATGCCATGATGGTGGAGAGACAGGGGGTGCAGGTGAGACTAGACACCCTCCAGCAGGAGCGAGATAGGTTGGTGGTGGAGGTGGCAACCTTATGGGCACAGGTGGCAATGGGAGGGGGATTGGATGAGCTGCAGAGACTACGGGCAGAGATGGAGGAGTTGAGGGAGAGGGATGGGTTCTACTGGGGGAGGTACCATGCTATAGTGCCAGCATCACAATTTTAGCATTACAGGTGGCCAACTCGGTCAAGCACAGTAGGTACCCACATAGGGATGCAAGGAGGAGGGGAGAGTAGATGGAGCACTAGGGGAGAGAATACAAGCAGGTCCCAACACACAGGGCATAGTCAGAGGGCAGGGTCAAGCCAGCGACGTGGGATGGG
The DNA here is from genome assembly GCA_028749045.1 of Cupressus sempervirens. Lineage (NCBI taxonomy): Eukaryota > Viridiplantae > Streptophyta > Pinopsida > Cupressales > Cupressaceae > Cupressus > Cupressus sempervirens. The sequence continues at coordinate 674,605,022 of CM053785.1, forward strand.
AGAGGAGACAAAGAGTTCTTATGGGGCCACCACCTCCACCACCACCACCAGGGGCAAGGAGAGGGCCACAGGAGGAGACTGATGATGCAGGGATGATGGGTTCACCATCAATGAGTAGGCATCTTTTTGGGATACTAAGTACTCTGTATATATATAGGCTGTTTTGAGACACATGAAGATTTGGTGCAGGCTTAAACCCATTTATACTATATGGACATTTGTACATTGATGGACTTTTATTCTTTCATTAATATATAGATTGGATGACTCCAGTGATATTTGTGTTTATGGACTGATGATGTTATGTATAGTGATTAATAGTGATGTTTCTATGGTATTGCTGACGATTGCTGATGCAGGATGCGACAGGTGCTATGATTTTGTTTTATTGTGTTGATAGTTTGTGATGTAGGATGTGATTTTTGATGACATTGTATACATGATATAATATGATTTTGATGTGATTCAGCTATGATAGTGCAAATATGATGTGATGTGATTTTGATCTATGATATCGTAGATGTGATGTGATTTGATGTGATCCTTGATGACATGATTTTCCTTATGATATTGTAGATGTGATAATGATGAGATTTTCTATATGATAGATATCATGTAGTATGATAGGTTTTGGATATGATCCTGATGATGTGATGTTGCTTTATGATAGATGTGATGTGATCCCAAAAAATTGATTGCTTTGGAGGGTATTTGATAGGATGTTGCATGATGATAAGTAAAAAACTATAAAATAAGTGACAAATGTAAAATGAATCACCAACTAAAGGATAATAAACAGATTTATGATATGGAAAAATGAATATAATGTCATGACATTTTAACACAAACTAAAGATGGATAAAAGATTAAAACAAATGAATTGACAAAATAAAAGATGAAAATAAAATAATGAAGTAAAAATTTAATGATGAACCTCAATGCTAAAATGAAACATAACCTAATGATAAATGACTATGCTAAAATGAACCACAATCTAATGATGAGCAACTACACTAAAATGAACCATAATCTAATGATGAATAACTACACTAAAATGAACCATAAGAGAGAATAGTGAATTTATGATGTGCTAAAAAGACACAAACTAAAAGATACACCTGAGATTTATGATAAGCATGTGAGAATATCATAAAAAGATGAAATGTAATGCTATTTCACAATATGATAGAGGATACAAGCAATGATAATACAACATACGGGTTTGTAAGAGATGCGAGACAAACAATGATGGTGGAATAAGATAACCAATGTTTTGACTTATGATAGCAATCTATGATATGAAGAGTGTTCATAGGAGATGCTAACTCTAAGGAGAATAATTTTGGAAAAAGAGTGACCAACAAACTTGCAGTCAGGAGGATAGCAGAGATTTTTAGAGCTAGGATAGTAACTTATGATAGGGATCACATCATGATGAGAATGAATAAGAATTGATGTTCATGGTTGTGAAGCAAGTGATTCTGAGGATGTAAAAAGTGATAGTTCAAGGGAGGGGGGTGATGATAAGGAGAAAGATACCTAGGGGTTTCTAAAAAAATAAAAGTGAGGCATAGGGGAAGCTGGAGCATGGGGTACTTCATGAGGAAGTACCACTATGTAGTGTAAACACTTTAGTTGATATAGGATTGTTAGGGATCTGCCAAGGTTACTAAGAACATCAAGGCCTTTTCCCCAAAATTCCATAGGACTAACTTGAACAAGCATGGAAGGTTTGCCCTAGCATCACACATGAGTCCCAGAGAGATCAGTGTGGGAATGATGCTGGATGATCCACAAGCAAATGAGATTACCCAAGTGCATCATGTTTTATCGAAAGATGAAAACATGTTGGAAATATGCAAGGATAATATCAAACTAACTCACAAGCAGCAAAAGACTATGATCGAAACCAACCTCCTTAGTTGTCCTAGGAAAAACACACCATGGTATGAAATGATCATGGCGATCTTGAGGAGGAAACAACAAAAGATTTGTGGAAACAATCAACCAAAAAATGAAACAACCAAAAGATTCTGTGAAGGTGAAAAAGGAAACTTTTGTCAAAGGGATAAACTGACGGGTTGCAACAAGACCTAGATAAAAAGTAAGACTAGTTAAGGACATGGGAACTCATGACTAGATAGCAAAACATAGTAGTAGGTATATGCATGATGAGGGAAAGCTTAAGATGAGGGCATAACGTTGTTTTAATACATGGCTTTGTTGAGGTGGGTCTATGTAAAGTGCAATTTATGTACAGGGGTCCGGATATTGTTGTATTCACATAGGTACAATATATGGGAGACAAGGGTTAGTGCAGGGGGTATGAGACACACATTATATGGGCCGTATAAGATACATATGGTAAGGATAAAAAGCATGGAAGAGGGTAGATCTAGTAGAGTAAAATGGTAGGATACATCAAGTATGGTACATGAGATGCTATAAATGAGATGGGATGTTACATAGTGCAAAGTGCTAGAGGATGATGTTCCAAAGTATGGTGAATAATGATAAGGAAAACCTTGGAAAAGCGGGTGGGATGAGTGGTAAAATATGGAGGGGTGATAAAGGGGTGTGTGTTGGTGATAGATAATGGAAGAGCTATAGTACAGTTGGCGCCTATTTGCTAGGTTTTCACCAGGGACCTATTCAAGGCGCTTGAATTGCTAAGTTTTCACTATTGGACACTTTATTTTTACTTTATGCCTTTTTTCTTTCCTTGATTTGGAAATTTTGTTCTTAGGCATAGAATTTCTTGAGGTGGATAATGTTGTTAGGATCATTTAGGACTTCACCTTCAAGGGTAGATAGCTGATAGGCTCTTGAGCCAAAAGATGTTGTGACCACATAAGGACCAAGCCAGGTGGGCTCGAACTTGCCTTTCTTTTCTCGATCAGCTTGAACCTTCATATTCTCTTTAGGGACCATGTCACCTTTTTGAAAACTGCATGGATGGACTTTCCTATTGAAATTGCACTTGAGGAAACTTTGATAGACCATGAGATGGTCGTAAGCCTGTTGTCTTCTTTCATCAAGTAGATCCAATTGAGTAAGTTTAGCCACTCTGTATTCCTCATCAGATATTCTTCCTCAGAGAGAAATGCAGAGTGATGGGAGTTCAACCTCAATAGGCAGGACTACTTTAGCACCATAGACCAAGGAGTATGGAGTTGTGCCAGTGGTAGTATGGAATGAAGTGTGGTATGCCCATAAGATAGGATTAATTTGCCAATGCCAATCACGGACAGAGTCATTGATAATTTTCTTGAGGATTTTGAGGAGGGTTTTATTAGTTGCCTCAGCTTGACCATTACCTTGTGGGAAATATGGGCTAGAAAAGTGGTGATGGATGTAGAGGGAAGTGCACAATTCTTCCATATTTAAGTTTTCAAAATTACCTCCATGGTCTATGAATATGGTAGCTGGGATGCCAAAGTGACATATGATATGATACAATATAAACTTGGACACCTAAACTCCCATGGCAGTAACAAGGGGAACTACTTCTACCCACTTAGTGAAATAATTAGTGGCGGTGATTATCCACTTGAGCCCTTTTGAAGAAAGTGGTGCAATAAGACCAACAAGATCAAATCCCCAGCAGGAAAAAGGCCATGGTGGTGCAATGGGCTGCAAGTCCTGTGCTAGAGCTCGAATTAAATTAGCATTTTGTTGACAAGGTAAACATCATTTCACAAATTCACATGCATCTTGTTCTAGAGTAGGCCAATAATATCTAGCCTGAAGGATCTGCTTTGCTAGAACCATCCTGCTCGTGTGAGCACCACAAAGTCTAGCGTGTACCTCTTTGAGAGCCATCACAGCCTCATTTTGATCTAAACATCAACAGAGAGTATCATGATAACCATGATGATATAGGGTTTGGGCGATGATAGTGTAACGGGAAGCTTTGCGAATAAGGTTTTAGCATTAGGTTAGTGTGAGGTGAGGAGATATGATACCATTTAGTAGGTAAGCATGAATTTTGTGGTACCATGGAGATTGGGGACCAACCAAGATGCAGACCCATGTTGATTCATTATTCTCATATGTAGGTTTGTGCAACTACTCAACCAAGAATTCATATTGCGTAGCTTCATGTGGTATTTCTAAGAGAGAACCAATAGTAGCCATAGCATCAGCTGCCTTATTTTGGAGTCGAGGTATCTATATGAACTGGATCTGAGTGAATTGCTCCTTTAGTTGATCAACTAGATCTTTGTAAGGTAGTAACTTATCATCCTTGGTTTGATATTCATCCAAAGCTTGTTTGATGATAAGTTGAGAATCACCATAGACCTAAAGCTCTGTGATATTCCATTCAATGGCAATTTTGAGTCCTGCAACAAGGGCCTCATACTCTACAATGTTATTGATATACTAGAATTGTAGCTTGAAAGGTTTAGGGATATAATCACCTTGAGGTGTAACCAGAAGTATGCCCACACCAGAGCCATGAGATGTATAAGAGCCATCAAAATATAGCTTCCAAAGTGATTGTTTTTCTATCAAACAGAGGTATTCATCTAGAAATTCCATGATGAGTGGGTGATCTGCAACTAGGGGGGCGTTAGCCAGGTGATCTACAATAGCCTAGCCTTTGATAGCCTTTCTATTACCATATTGAATGTCAAACTCACTGAGGAGCATAGCCCATTTGCCAAGCATCCGGTGAGTACTGTACAAGAGAGCATATATTTTAATGGATCAATCTTTGATATCAATTATACAGTATGACTCAACATGTAGTGACGCAGTTTTTGGGTGGCAAACACCACTGCTAAGAATGCCTTCTCCATCGATGTGTAGTTGAGCTCATAGCCCACTAATGTTCGACTGATGTAATAAATAGCTCATTCCTTTCCCACATTGTCAAGTTGTGCTAGCAGAGCACCTAATGCAGTAGGAGTAGTTGTGATGTACAATATGAGTAGGTGCCCTGCAATTGGAGGAACCAAAATAGGTGGATTAGCTAAGTATTGTTTGATGAGATCAAAATTGAGCTGGCAAGCTGGGTCCCATTTGAAATTTTGATCTTTCTTAAGCAAGTGAGTGAAAGGTTGACACTTATTAGCAAGTTGAGAAATGAATCGTCGGACTGATTGGAGTTTTCCTTGCAAAGAATGAAGGTGCCTCAGTGTCTTAGGAGGAGCCATATCCATGATGTCTTTGACCTTCTTAGGGTCAATCTCACTACCACAATGTGACACAATGAAGCCTAGGAGCTTTTCTGAAGTGACACTAAAGACACACTTTTTTGAATTTAGCATGAGACGATATTCTACTAGTCGGTTGAACACTTCCTTGAGTGAGATAAGTGATCCAGAGCATTGAGAGATTTGACTAGAATATCATCCATGTAATCCTCAAGTATTTTATGGATTAGGTCATGGAAGATGACCGTCATCTTGCGCTGATAGGTTGCCCAGGCATTCTTTAACCCAAAGGGCATCATATTGTAGCAGAATGTGCCCCAAGGTGTAGTAAATGCTATCTTATGTTGATCTTCTTCTGCTATACGAATCTGATTATATCTAGAGAAACTATCCATTAGTGACAAGAGTTCATGACCTACAGTGAGATCCATAATCATGTCTATATTCGGTAGGGGAAAGTCATCCTTCAGACAAGCTTTATTAAGATCCTTGAAATCAGTGCAAATTTTGATATCACCAGAGGGCTTGGTAATAGGTACCATATTAGAAATGCATTTAGAATAATCTATTGGTTGAATGATTTTGGCCTCTAACAACTTCTCTAGCTCTGCTTGGACTAATAAAGCCACTTTGGGTGCATTTTTTGAAGTTTCTACTTGACGGGCTTGGCCCCTGGATCTACTGCCAGCTAGTGTACAACTAGTTTGGGGTCCAACCCTGGCATATCCTGATATGACCATGCAAAGTGACCTATATTTTTATGAAGGACTTCAAGAAGAAGCTCTATTTTCTCAGGTGGTAAAAAGGTTGCGATGTATGTGATATGTGGTATCTCTGTCAGACTGATATCTATAGGCCAAGTTTCTTCTATCAAAACTGAAGATATAGGAGGTCAATGCTCCTCTAGGGTGAGGATGAAATCTCTATCCTCGGGTGCCTCTGAAAGGTTTTCACCATGGGATACATCCTTTATTTTTGTTTCATTTTTTGAGTCACCTGATGGTGCTCTAGAGGAGTTTTCACCATGGGATGTTTTTCTTTTATTTTTTTGCTTTTTTGTTTCTTTTAGCGTTTCATTTTTGTGACTAGAGATTTCCTCCTCCTCGAAGTAACCTACAAGATCTAACTTGTAGACATATGTCGATGGTGGAGGCAGTCATTTATGTGGCATTTTTGCCCCCATGAATTTAAGGAGTGGGTGCTAGGTAGAAAACTTGTCAACATGAACGACACTTGGTTAGACCCAATCTATGAGTTCAGGGTGAGCGAGGGGGAGGTTGATGAGATTAAGGGATAACTGGTAGAGCACCGAGGCTCCGAGGATTATTTCATCAAGGAAAATATTGTCATAAGCTTTATTTTCAACTTCCTCAGGGATGTCTTCAACCTCAATGAGAGTGTTTTGGATATTCATAAAGGCATGGCCTTCCATTATAGTGCCCCAAGTTGTGGGGAGTCCATAGCCCAAGCCTTTGGTTTTTTTCCCTTGGTGTGCTTCTATAGGCTATCTCATACCTGATTCCTAGTAGCCTAAACTACCTCCTTGATAATCCCATTGCTCCATGGCCAAGCGATGTGACCAGGGATATTTCTATTTAAAGTGATCAAGAAGTGCTTCACTCTTAGGGGGTAGCTCTTTGTATAACCATGTGCTAATATCTGGTGTATTCTCTACTCCATCAAGGATACCTTTGGTGACAAATGTGGTAGGGCCCAAATAGTGAAGTTGAGAGGTATTTTCTAGTATAGGCCCTTGATGTATTGGGCATCCTTGAGTATGTGGGTCAAGTGGTAGAGCGCCAATAGCAAAAGCATCTATGAGACTATACTCGCCACAACCTTGGTAGTTGATCTTAACTATGGAGAGAGTGGAGGCTAAGATGGTGTCTAGATCATGACAAGAGCTAGAGGAGTTGGCCATGCTGGTGCCAATTTCAATCCCAGGATAGTGATTGGTGTATGAAGCTTCAACTGCATTGCAATAAGCAAAGGGTTCAAGATCTGCGTGGATGGTTATCTCTGTGCCATTATGCAAAAATTTGACGCACTGATGATATGTGGATGGAATGGCCTTCATGGCATGAATCCATGGACGACCGAGGAGGATGTTATATGGAAGATTAAGATCAACTACATGACAAAGTGTTTCTCAAGTGGCTGGGCTGACTCTGATAAGGAGCAAGATGGTTCCTTCAGTAGTATGCTCCAAGTTGTCATATGCCTTGATGGTGATCACCTCATTGATGATATCTACTTCAGTATATCTTGCCTGCTTGATGAACTTTAGAGTACATAGGTTTAGAGCCAATCCATTATCTATCATGACACATTTAAATGCAAAGTTAGAAACCATAATAGCAATGCTAAGTAGGAGGATTTGATGAGGTTCAACTGCTAGGATATTAGTGGTTTTGAAAGATAAGGCACATGAGGCTAAAAGATGGCCAACCAAGTTATGAAACTTAGTGGAATTTATGTCGAGGGGGATGTGGGGCTCACGTAAAGTGTTGTCAAGGATCTCTTGATAAAGTGGGCTTGTCTGCAAGAGATCAAGGATAGAGATCTGGGCTGGCGTGTTTCCAAGGTGTTCCAAGATGTTATACTGTGGCCCTAGTGAAAGTGATTCTGATGGGGATGCACAAGACGGAGGTGGTCATGTTGATGGTGGTCTTATTTGTGTGGATATATGTGGACTAGCTATATTGAGTCGTGTTTGATGGGTAGCAACTACACACTGATTGTATAGGCCTTTGATATTGATGACATTGATAGATGGTTCAACTTGGGATATGCAACCAATTAAGCTACCATAGTCTAAGTATGCTGAGGTATAATTTTGATACATGTCTCGGTTGTCACCTTGTTTACCCGAAGCATTGTTAGGTTTGTTGACAGGAGGGTTTGCAGGTGCCTTTCCCAGGTTCATGTTATGAGGAGGGAAAGCATTTTGATACATCATTAATCTTGCATTAGGTGAGGATTGTGCCCCCACTATGATCTCTTTTCGGTCAATGAGGTCCTATGCATAATCCTTAAGTTGCATGCATTTAAGGGCAGTGTGCCCTTTGACACAATGGAATTTGCAATATTCATTATCTTTGTACCGGGATGCTCTAAACTAATTAGGTTCCAAGGATTGCATTTGTGGATACTGAACAAGGTTATCTTTGGCCAATTTTTCAAGGATTGTATCAAGAGGTTCCCCCAATGGGGTGTATGTTTGTGGTTTCCTCTGAACACGGGGTTTACTACCTACCACTAGTGTGATAGCATTAGTTTGATTATGAAGAATAGGTATTTGTTGATGAGTTTGCCTGGGTGGTTGGTGATATGCAGGAGGTTGATGTTGATAAGTTTATTGTTGGCAAAATGTGGTGGGAACATTGGTAGCCACCCCAACAATATGGACCTGTCGAGTGTCGGTGGCACCATCTATCACTGTATTCTTGTTTTTGTTCCAATATCAGGTTTTGTCATTGCTTGACCCATGGTCTTGGGTGTTTTTTTTGTACAATCTGTTGACCCCATCCTTAATGAGGCCTTGCTCAAGGCCCATTTCTTTTTCTTTGATGTCCTTGTATGTTTGCAAATAGTTCATAACAATATGATGAGCAAGGCTAGGGTGTGCGTTGTTTATGAACATCTTGACAAGATGGCACTCAGGGATGGTGTAAGAGATCCTTATTGTGAGGATCTGCCAGTGTTACAAGTACTCTGTAAGACTTTCTCCTCCCTTTTTCTTAGTGTGGACAAGGTCCACTACAGATAATTTAGTCTCAATGAGATGGGTATATTGAGCAACAAAGGCCTTAGAAAGTTCTGCAAGAGTTTTAATAGTACCTTGAGGGATACGACAAAACCATTCCAAGGTTGGTCCTGCTAGGCTTTTGGGAAAGAGCCGCATGAGGAACACATCATTATAAGCTACCTCCTAACAATGCATATAGAATTCCTTAACATGAGTGATTGGATCACTCTTCCCCCTAAATTTGTCAAACTTGGGGGTCTCGAAATGTTTAGGAAATGGATTCAATGTGATAGTCCTATCAAAAGGGTATGGGCAATCATTTTCAAATTTGAAAGTTTTGGTGTCTATCCCATCTTTGAGGGCCTTGAGAGAATTCTTCATCTCTTCCCATTTAGACTTTACAAGTGGAGGAGTGGGTGCCCCTGATGTAGGATACATGCCAGAATCTAAAGTGTGATATGGAGAACTCTGATGACCATATGGCTTTTGTGGAAAAAAGGTTTGACTAACCAGTGGAGTGGATGTTATGATTTTTTGGAATGTGGGTTGTGCATACTATTGCATCTACTGAGGTGGGTGTGGTAGATAACTATGAGGTTACTGCCCTATGAGGTGGTTCTGTGTGGATGCTTGGGCATACTCCTGATGTGAAGACTGTGGCTGGAATGGTGGTAATGCAGATGATGCTTGTGCTATGCTCTCAAAATATATACCATGCCCAATATATGTGGGTTACGTACCTGCTTGAGAGTAGGACTGATTTGGAGTAGGCACAAGGTAGTTAATTTGCAGCAAAGGGTTTACTGTAGAGAATTGTAGTGGTAGTGGATTTGGGCTATTGCCTAGAGGTGACATGGAGAAATAGTTGGTGAGGGGTGGGAGTGAATAGCTATGTGAAGTAGTGGATGATAGTGTCGAAGGTGCAAACGTGATTGCAGTGCTAGGGGGAAGACTAATGATAGGTGCCTATGTCACAGCAAAATTCCAAGGTCCCAAAGGAAAAGTGGTTGAAGAGCTTTGGCTAGTTACAAAGGAGTTGATAGTGATGTTTGGTGGGATGGAGGATGAGGTATTGGACCCTAATGGTGGTATTTGAGTAGCAAATGGACTAGATGCAATATGGGGTGGAAACAAAAAGGTAGTGCCACTAGATGCAAATGGAGGATTTGGTGGAGCGAAAAAATGAGTGGTGGAAATAGACGCAAACGGTATACTTGAGGTTGGTTGAGATGTAGTATGCACTAATGGTTGAGTGAGAATGGGATGAGTGTTCTGTGGAATGGGAACCAGCACTTGGGTCGAGGGGATATTTGGGTCTGTTGGTTCTACCTGAGGTGGTTTCCATCCAAACAATAGGTGAATAGGATATGTTATGTTGATAGGTGGTGGACGTCCAAACTCAAAGACACCAACATTGTCTCATAAGAAATTTTCCATGATGATTTCCATGTTGCGATCTATGATGGCATTTACGATAGTAGCATGGCTAGGTTGGTTCATGAAAGCCTCAATATCTATGGATGATCCTGTTTCTTTTGGGATTTGTGGTGGTGGGTCTGATGATGTCATGGATACCATAGAGTATGGCTGAGCTCGAGATGTGTTACCACTATGACTAGGATCCATGTCCATTTTCCATGTGTGCCTACCAAAACATGTGGTGGGTGGCATGAAAGGATGCTTCTCCTAAATGCAACAAGGGATGATACTAAGGGTGTTAAAAGGATATGGTGCTAAGTGCAAGAAGCTTGTGTGTTCCTAAAATATGAATGTGAGAAATGTGATGGTGATGCAAAAGGTGTGACCCTAACCTTTAGCTCAAGGTGATGTGGGACACCAAAAGCAACCTATTCCTAGCAAAGTGTTTTCTTTCAAGGATACTCAGGATGATGAGAGATGTGATGCAAAAATGTTTCTAAGTGAGTGACAAAATAATGCTAAGATTTTAACAATTGTAGGTGAAGGATTCTTCTTCAACAACCTAAGATGAGAGGAGATGGTCTAACTCCAAATGCTTGGATGGGATAGTGCAATTCCTAGACAAGAGACTAAACCTATATGTGTGTAAGTGTGTGCAGAAAAAGGAAGGACCTAATCAAAATGAGTAACAGTAGAGTTTTCGATAAGGCTCATATTAATACCATGTCAAAGGGTTAAGTTTTGGATTCTATAGTCCCATTCAATTTGCAATGCTACTTCAGCTTCATCTTTCTCAATTTGATCCAATTTGGCAATCCTAGGGTTGGGGGTATGTTTTTTATGCTCTGCTTTGATTTCCTTATAGGCTAGTATTTGAGGAAGCTTAGCCTTCTTAAACTTATTCTTGAGATGGCTTCACATGAGATATTTCCAAGGAGTAAAAATCACAACCGTGGGGTTCTTTGGAGGCAATGACTACACTAAGTATGCCCTATGCTAGGATTGACCAAGTTTGGAAAACATTCATTCAACAAGTAAAAGATCAAGCAATAGATAAGAACAACTAGATAAAAGTTTTGATTCCCAGAATGTGATACTTGTGCCAAGGATTGTGTATGTTTTTACAATTTTTTCCAGCAATCACTTCAAGCACATGAACATCCTAGATGGTTGGCTACAAAGCTGACAATTGGTTTATCTAAGGAGTCCTCGATATACATAAAGTACATGAGGCCCAAATCCATAGATGAAACTAAAAAGATGTCACACAGCCGAGAGGAGCAGTAACCCACTTCTCCTCTTTCACTTCTCAAGGGTATAAATTTCCTTGAGGCTTAGCCCGAGTGACAAAATCTTGATCCCAAGAGAGGTGTCTTTGGATTCACCTCCCGATTTTTATACTCTGCCAGAATGTTGGAGTTGAGGTCGTCCCAAGGGGTGATGAAATCCCCAAGTAGGCCCCCTAGAACTAAAAAGACAAGATTTTGGATCCTAATCTTATGCACCCAAGATGGCCTACAAAGGCAACAAGGGGAGAGAAGACTCAGATGATCTCGGGCTAAAAGACAGATGTTCTTTTCCACTAACACTTAAGTTGTCTAGTCTAGACCTTACAAACACACATGTTTAGGATGCAAATGTTCAATTCCAACTTGATATATGTGAACAAAAGAAAATGTGATCGAAGAATGAATACACAAAGGAGAGTTAGGGTCAACAAGAAAGTAAACCCATGCGCCCAGAGGCCCTCCACGTCAAGTATCAAATTTTTTTTTTTAAGGCATTCAAGAGTTGGTGTTTTTTTGTTTTAAGGCCAAAACAAAGATGTGTGTAAAGCTCAATTTCAAATGCATGCTCAGAGGCCCTCCACGTCAAGATTTGTTCAATTTTTATGCCCAAATGAAGTGTTTGCGAGACTAATGTTTATTCAAGAAATTTTCTACTTTAGAAAAATCAATAAAAACCCAAGTGAGTGGAGTTTGATTTTTGTGGAGCATTTAACACCCTCTTAGGTAGACCCATCCCCATATATGGTGCTGATATTGCAACCAATGGTTAAAATTATGGGTGATTAAAAAGGGTGAGTCCAACAACAAACTCACTCAAAGTGTCTTGATTTGTTTTTATAACTTAGAAATTTTCTAAAATGTGGATTTGAGCGAACATACATTCCAATAGATTAAAAGAAAGCATTGTTCATTTTAAGTCCAAAATTGAGATATATGTTTTTTTTGTGATTATGCATACATGTTCATGTCCTAAGATTTAACCATGCAGGATAAGCACAAAGACAATGACAATGAAAAGACTCAGACAATGTTCCTGCAGAGAAAATGCGAGAAGCAGCATTCCCGTGAGGGTAGCATTCTGGCAAGCAAGTTCGCGATCCTGTCAGAGTTTTCTTTCATAGGGATGCATTATAGAAAGTGTTTCCAGGCTCAAGAATGTGAGGAAAAACTTTCAAAAAAGAAATTAAAACAACAAGCCAAAAACTTGAGAGCTCTTTTTGACAGAACGATCTCGCAGATTTATGGCCTTACAACATTCTCGCAAGCGGGAATGACAATCTCGTGGACAAAGTTTTATTACAAATTTGAGAAGTTAAGACAAGAAAATTCAGCGTTCCCACAAGAGAGAATGACAATTTCATCATTCTGAGGCGTGTTCCTGCTAAAAGGTTGGCTGGCAGGTTCGTTGGTTGGGTTTATGGGCACGTGCGAGTTAATTGGAATTGGTTTGTTGGCATTCTTGCTAGTCTTTTTTTGTTCCTGGGGCTATGGGATTGCATCCCCACCAGTCTGATGGTGCATTCTCGAGGCTGCAGGATCACATTCCTATGGTCACGGGGATGCAAAATGTTTCGTATTTTGACTGTTCACAGGGTGAAAATTGAGGACAAGTTGGGAGCGCATTCCTGAGGTGTTTAATGTGACCCTAAAAGCAAAATTAGAAAGCAACACAAACAAAAGATATTGCCATTAATGTTAGTTTTCCATGGTTAGCCAAAACATGAAAAAGCATGTGAAAATAGCATTAAACAAGATTAAAATGACCCTTGTGGGGTCCCACCAAGCTTGCCAAAATGTATACACTAATATGTTAGCAAGAAACACTAATCTATTAAAAAAAAACAAAGCATTTACTAACAAAACTAATATAAACTTTAGATGAGAGAAAGTGAGGTCCTCAAATGAGAATATGAGCCATGGATAGGCTCTCTCAATGAGGATGATCACTTGATTTGTAGAGGTGTCCTTTGATATGGATTTGGGATGTATGCTCAAGCTTTAAAGTGCTTCAATGGAGGTGGATTTGAGATTTTTTGTGTGGGTATATGTAAAAGTATGGATTTGGCTTCTCAAGCTAACATGGTAACTTTAGCTTAAAGATTTTGATAAAATGGCTTGGGAGGGGATCCAATTTATAGGCTAAGGGCTTGAGAGATGAAGGGGTAAGATGCAAGGATGGAAAGATGGTGAGGGAGGGCTAAGATGCACTTAAAGGGGAGCACATGGATTGTGCTTGTTTAGCACCAATAGGGAGTGGACACTTGTAACAAGGAGGATGGGTGTGAGAGGATAGGATATGGGTTGGTCAAAGGCTTGATGAGGGTGGTTGGGTATGTAAGAGTCATAAGTGAGGATGTAAGAGCCATTTATGCTTTGTAAGAGCATTCATGGCTTGGTGGTTGGGATATTTTGAGGGGAGACTTTAGCTTGGTTTAGGAAAGTCTTAATCTCATTTAGGATTGTGCAAATGATTAGGGGATGGGTTAGGCTTGGGTTAGTATTAGTTTAGGGATGTTAGAGATGTGCAAGTGGATGGTATTAATGAGGGTGGGTGAGTTAGTGGCTAAGCTTGGTTAGTATGGGTGGATGGTGTGGATTAGGCTAAATGGAGGATTTAAGATAGGCTTTAGGGGTTATTAGATTTGAGGGTCTTATTTATTAAAGTGATTTTAATAAATTTGGGATTTGGAATTAGATAGGAGAATAGGATTAATTGATAAATAATGGGTTATTTGATTTATCAATTAGGACTATAGATGATTAATTAAATTAATCAGCTAGGGGATGCAAAAGGATTAAATAAATAGGAATTTAATTAATGATGCCTTTTAGAGATAGCTAAATAAGATTACCAAAGTGGTGTAATCGAATTTAGGTGTCTCCACCTATAGTTAAGTATTTCAAAAATTTTGGTAGTAAGTGTTATATCAAAAGAGATGATGATATTGGTAAGTTTGATGCTAGAAGTGATGAAGGTATGTTTTTTGGTTATTCATTGAAAAGAAAGGCTTATAGATGTTATGATCAGAGAACTAAGACTATTATAGAAAGTGCAAATGTTAGAATTGATGAGAAATTCATAATACAAGAGAGAATAGTTGAATACAATTCAGATGATGATGTTTTTACTAAGCCAAGGAATGATGAGGTATTTGTAGAGACTAACAATGATTTGCAGAATGAAGGAGAGCCAAGGCAGGAACAAAGCTTGAAACCTTTAGTAAAGCCAAGAGTTGAGATAGAAATTCCTACTTTGGTAAAGAATATGAAATGGAATCACACATCTAAGAAGATCCTCAGAAGTAAAGACAAAGGTGTGATGACAAGAAGAAAAGTAAATGAAGAACTATGCTTGATATCTCAAGTTGAGCCTAAGCATGTAGATGAAGCATGTAAAGATGATCAAGGGAAATAAGCTATGAAAGAGGAATTGGATCAAATAGTAAAGAATGAGACATGGGAATTGGTCCCCAGACTAGAAAACAAAAATGTGATAGGAACTAAATGGGTGTTCAGAAACAAGATGAATGAACAAGGCGAAGTTGTAAGAAACAAAGCAAGATTGGTATGTAAAGGATGCTTACAATAAGAAGGAATAGATTATGAGGAGATTTATGCTCTAGTGGCTAGAATATAAGTAGTAAGATTATTCTTTGCCTATGCAGCATAGAAGAAATTCAAAGTATATCAAATAGATGTCAAGTTAACATTTTTGAATGAAGAACTTGAAGAAGATGTATATACTGAGAAGCCCAAAGGATGTTCTTTGATAGATGACAAGGACGTAGTATGCAAATTAAGGAAAGAATTTTATGGATTGAAGTAAGGACCTAGAACCTAGTATGCAAGGTTAGACAAACATTTGACAAAGCTTGGATATAGAAAAGGTATGACAGATAGTAATTTATATTGTAAATAAATTGATGATGGTTTGATGATTTTGGTCATATTTGTTGATGATATCATATTTCGAGGAAATGATGAAGCAAGTGAAAATTTTATAGAAGAGATGAAGAAAGAATTTGAAATGACTATGATAGGAGAGATGAAATATTTCCTAGGATTGCAGATTGTATAGAATAAAGGAAGAATCTTTATTTCTCAGACTAAGTACTTTAAGGATTTTCTGAAAAGGTTTGGTTTGAAAACATGCAAACCCATTGAAACACCTATGGTTACTAGACACAAGTTATCTACAGAGGATGAGACACCTACTATGGATCAAAAGAAGTATAGATTTATGATCAAAGGTTTGCAATATCTGACTCACACAAGGCCAAATATAGAAAATGATGTTTGAATTGTTGCAATATTTCAAGATGATCCCAAAGAAGCACATTATGGAATAGTCAAAAGGATATTTAGATATCTAAATGGAACATCTAATTTTGGAATATAGTATGACAGATCTAGTGATTTCACTCTAAGTGCTTATACTAATGTAGATTGGGCAAGTAGTGTGGATGATAGAAAGAGCACCAGTGGAGGAGCCTTCTTTCTTAGAGGAAGATTTTTTTTCTTGGCTAAGCAAGAAGCATAATTGTACATCACAAAGTACAGCAAAAGTAGAGTATGTTGCAATGGCAAATATTTGTAATCAAGTCATTTGGATGAAGAAAATATTGAAGGATATAAGGGTAGAAATTAGTGAACCTGTTGTTATACATTATGACAACACAAACATGGTAAATATGTCTAAGAATCTAGATTTGCATTCAAGGACAAAGCACATTTCTATTAATTATTACATGTTGAGAGAGAAAGTTGTAGGAAAGGAAATCAGATTGGATTATGTGAGCACTAAAGAGCAGATTGTAGCTATATTCACTAAGCCTCTTCGCAAAGAGACTTTTGAGAATTTTCAAGGTATGCTCAGGCTTATGCCCCTTCCTACATAAAATTAGAAGATGCAAGAGTGCATCAATATAGTGTAATAGAGCACCATTATTGTCTAGATTGGATATTGATGCTTCCTATATGGGGGAGTATCTATGATGGATAGAGTCATCTAGGACTCTTGTTGGATGTTGTTTTGAATAGTTTCATTTGACACTTGAGCTAAATAAGATTCAGTTGTTGTAGAGTTTCATGCAGTAAATATTGGAAGTTGAAACCTTTGACATTGATGTCAATAAGGGAGAATATTGTATGAAAAACATTATGATGAGGAAGATGTTCGGCATAAGCATGGCATGGAATGATAGTTTGGTAGAAAGCACATTGAGGTATATCAATGGTGAGAATGATTGATGAAGAAGAAGATTAACAATCTTTTGATTGGTATTCCTAGAATTAGATGTTTTCATCTATGTTGTCATCAATGCCAAATGGGGAGATTGTTAGAACATTAGTTGGAAGCATGAATTTTGATGATATTCCTATGGGGGAGAATTGTAGATATGTTACTATGATGATATGTTACATTCATGACTGAGTTTGTCATTGATGTCAACATAGAATTTTTTATGGTATCTAACAGAAGAAAAATGGAAAGATCAAGTTGATATGGATGGCTACTTGAGTATTATAACTATCTAAGGTTATGGGTGATACTTTTGAGTATCTAGTATATGTGGTTAATGTGAAGAAGAAAGGATAAGCCTGGAAGAAGTTATATAAGTTTTGGTGATGTATGTTTTGAGATATAGTTTAAAGAGGCATGTTCTAGTAAACTTGTTATATCTCTTAGCAGAGTTGATATTCTAAGAATTAAGATTGAGAACATGGAGAAGACATGTTGGTGATTATGTGGCTAAGATCACTCATCATAATATTGCATGTACATAAATTTATTCAATTTTCAAGGTGAAAGATTCATGTTATTGCTAAGTGTAACTCATTCTTAATGTGGTCCTATAATAATTAATTGAAAATTTCTAACAATTGAATCAAGGAATATTTTTATGGAATCCATATAAAGGAAGGACATTTTCCTTTATCATGATTCTAGAGTGCAAATGTTTAATAAGTAGCAGACAGTGTGGAATGAAAAGTTGAACAAAGCAGTGTGGAAGTGAAGGAAACTTCATTGCTGAGGTTTTGTTAAGTGATCAAAGGTTTTTTATTTGGATCTGAGGTGTGTGACCTAATCTACAAGGTCTGACAATGATTAGTCTAGTTGACAAGATAAAGGAGGAATATAATAGTAAATTACTTGTTTGGGCAGTAAGCTCTTCTTGTAGATGAAATTTCATGTTTGGGCAATGGGCTCATCTTGCATACATTTTACTACAACTCCTAACAGGGTTGGTAGAATTCCTAACAAGGTTGGAATCTCCTAATAGGGATTCAAAGTCTTCTAACTGGGACTCTATGTACTAAATATTTTAATAGACTCCTAAAAAGGTCCATCCTCTAACAAGGAATATTTATATTAGTACATCATCTTGTGGGGCATCATTCCCACTAGGGTTTTCCCTCTGATCAAGGGTTTCCCTAGTCAACATATTTGGTGTAATTATCTATGTGTATTTTATTATGGTTGTTGTTTACTTTGATTGAATGGTTAAGTTTGGTTAAAGAAGATATATGTTTTAATTATTAGATAGCTGATTTGATAATTGATTCACCCACCCCCACTCTTATTTATCTTGGTGGACTATTGTTTCTAACAGTGACCCCATGAGAACATAATCCTCTCACTCTCCATCCTCTGTATAACATGGATAAGAGGTGTGGAAATATGGTACCCTTTGAGTTGGTAATACAACCAAGGATATAATACCTAGCATCACTCTTTGTACCAAAGGTGTGGTGCCTAATAGTATGGATGATACAAGGACATGATCTAATCAGGTTCACATCTTTAGAACCCATCCCAAGCAATACTCCTTATCTACAAGAATCTCCTCACATGCCCAATGTGCTCTAGGTTTAATCTCACCTCGGATAGAAGCCACAAGATCTTCTAGACATCCTATGATGTCACTATAATATCTCCTAAAGGGATATGCAAGGAGTATGTATCCTCATCCCATCTGTATATTAGAGCTAATAGCATGGCTCAGTGTATCTTGATCTATGGTAGGACTGCTACCCAGTATAGTCCTACATCTCTTAATAGTTATACCTCCTCTAATCAAGCTCAGATAGTCTCTCTATGATGATCACAAGTAACTCTCCAAAGTGATGCTCTTGGAGATGGATCATGTCCTATAAGCACAAACAAACATAATATCAATATTCTACATCATCAAATTTGCAATTTCAACTTGACTAGGTCAAGGTCAACCTTTCTTTATTAGTGTCAACCTTTTTGGGCCAAGGACAACCGCATCTTGGAATAGGTAGAGATCTAGTTTATGTCAATCTTCTTGGGTCAAGGTAAAAATTACTAGGTTAGGGTTGACCTTTCCTATAAAAATCAAATATTTGCAAACTACATGAAAAAACAACAATAAACTTGCCTCAAGAAGTGACTATCTAGTAGCTAAGCATTGTCTCAAAAGCTCCATGCATGTCACTTGAAGTTCTTCTCTCCTTGGCATTGTGATTTCTCTATTCAAGTCTAAAAAAGGTATGAATGAGTAATTATGACTTCCTTTTCATTATTTGTAGTTAAATTTAGGGTTTACTTGTGATAAACTCATATACTCCTTGTTATGCATTTAGATAGACATCCACTCTTTTCATCATAACTTGAGTTTGGTAATTCTATTTTTAATGTTGTAAGTGGTGTTAGAATCATGATTCAGATACCTAAATATTTGAATCAGTTTAGGAAGGGTAATAATCCTTCTAATTTGTTTAAGAAAAAACTTTTCAACAAACTCCATATCAAGCATATATGGTTATCCTTATCATCATGTTTCACCCTTTAGAAATAGAAAGTTGAAATAGGGGGCGTAAGGGGCTTTGTGAACTTCTCAAGTATCATTTAGTAAGATTATGTGATTTTTCAATTTTTATTAAACTTGTGCATTGCAATTTCTAACAATTTTTTGTAGGATCTTTACATTGAGGACATGGCTATATCAACTTTATTTACTATGATGTTTACTTTCTCTAGCTTGTAGGTTCACGTAGTGTCATATCTAAGCTAAAGTGGGGGCTAAATGTATCATCTTAAAATGGAATCACTTCCATATTAATATTTTTAGCACCCTCTTTTAGTATATTTATCATGTTAGACTTGCATTTAGGATGCATTATGCACTTGATTCCTTCATTCTAGGTAAAGTTAAGGTTCAGATCTCAAAGATTCTCCTTAATTTCTCTCCTTTATGGCTCTATTTTATAGGTAGGAATTATGCATAGGTCCTCCTATCTTCATCATGTTCATCATAGGATTTTGTGCCTATTCTTGGCACTTAGTCCTATTCTGATATCATTTCTAGGTTTTTGGGTATCCTTGAGACCTCTTGTTTTCTACTCTAGTAGGATTTAGACCCCCAGTTCAACCAAGTCAACCCTAACCTAGGTTAGGGTTGAGGTCATCCTTGACCTTCTTCAGGATTTGATCCCCCTTTTCAAATTTTGGTCCCAAAGGGCCCCAAAATTAATGTTAGGCTTTTAGATCTGATGTGGAAGGGTTTTAATTTGATATTCATTTAATTAGTTTCCCTCCTTAGTTGGTTATTATTATTGGACCATAATTCAAGATGAAATTTGAATTATGGGTCCTCGCATTACTCTAAGAGCCTCACCTTGAAGCCTCTTTATAAAGATTCTCAGTTACATCCATTTACAATTAGAACTAAACAAATAGAATCAAGAGTTAAAAAGAGAACAAGATGATTCTATGAAGATGCAAGATTCTAAGAGAATGATATAGACTATCTAGATATTGTGGATATCAAACAATTTTATGAGCACACAATTGTGAACATCTATTTGGAGCAAGAAAGATCCTATCTTCCTTGATCTGTGATTATTAATATTCAAGAATTCAAGAATTCAAATATAAAATCATGGGGTAGAAATTATAGATTATGAGTTTGGTAGGAGTACTTTAACCTTGGGGGTTGAGTATTTTTTCTTATCTTATTCTAATCTATGCATTACTTTCTCATACATATTCATGCTATGGTTTCAATCTAGTGGATTAGACCTTGGAATTACATATTCAATACACACATATTCTATTATATTTGGCTATTTGTGGAGGTGAAGATCACCAAAATGGGGGTTTGACTAAGGCAAACCCCTATATAGTTACCCCAAAACCCTATTTTTAGATATATGTAGGTGTTATTTCAAGAATTAGAGTATATATTTGGATATCCTTTTTGGCAAACTTTTGAGACTTATGAACAAAATTTTCATCAAAGTAGTACAAGTCAAGGTTCACTTTTTGGGGCATAGTTGTGGCCTAGGGTAAGATTGTGCCCCACTATTTGGGTTAAGGTTGATCTACCCTCAAAAGGATAGAAGTTTTCTAGTTTTTCTCCTTTTAGACATTTCCAGTCCAGAGAAGGTTGTAGAATTTCCAAAAACTATGCACCAGCATCAAAAAATAGGTAATTTCCAAATTGGTTCTATTTTGAGGTATGTATCTTATCTTGTCAAATTTCAATAATTTTCATTACTAATCCCATATCAACTCTAAAATAAAATATGAATAGTGATGAATGTTATAAGCATTGTTAAAGATCCATTTTTACCCTATTTAGTTGGTAACATGTTCCTAATTTACAAGAAGACCTTAGAGATTGTATTTGTGAGATTTGATCCAAGGGAGTTGTCATGTGTGCTCTTGTATTTGGATAGTTGGATGGCATGTGGACCTATGGATAAGAGTATGTACCCTCATTTTCTCTTCTGAGTTAGTTAGGCATTGTAAACTTTAGGCTTGTCCTATGTATATGGTATTTAATGTTTTTTGCCAAGCCAACTTGTAGCTTGATAGTTTATTTAATTTGAGTGTTTATTTAATATTTTTTTTCTAGGTTGACTTATGGCTTAGTTTAATATAAGTAGAGGGTCTTGTATTGTCTTGAGTCATCATGGAGCATTTAATTCAACAATGAGTAGCTGAGATGAGAAAATTTTAGCAAAGCTAGTAGATAAGTTTGGGCTTGATAAATAGTAAGGTTTCTTGGTGGCTTGCAAGAATAATTTTAGACTCATCTTGGGGTTTTCTACCAAATTTTGGATTTGGGCTAGCTAGTAGTTGGATATTGTGAGGTCTTGTAGAACTTCTATAGTAATTTTTTGATGTATGTAGCCATAACCCAGAATGCCTTACAATCAGGCATGTTGGATGAAAATCTTATGATTCTATTATGAGAATCGACAATTTTTTGGATCTAAATCTTTATTTTATTGTTATTCTTCCATTGTGTGATTATTTTTTGGGGGATAGGTCATCTTCTTTGGGGATACACCTACCTTATACTATACCATTATCACAATCTTGAAATTGTGCACCAAATCCAAGCATTTATTCTTTAAAAACTTCAACGAGTGTCTTTCATCCCACTTATGCCACTATGGGACATTTCCTTATAGCAAACCAAAAATATTCACATGTAGACAAATCAAAATGACTTTTCAAATTCTACAAAAAAAATGTAAAAGTTTCCTTTTGTGAATTTGCAACATTTTTTGCAACATTGCAATTTTTTGAAAAAATTTCACCAAGACAATATATGACTCCTATTTTTTGAAAACAATTAGTTAATTCTATATTATCTTTGATGTTACACAAGGTTTCATATCTCTACCAGTCAATGTATGCCAAGCCCACTTGGACAATGAAGATCATTTACTATGTCTATTGAGCATTCCAATATTTTCCAAGTTCAAAAGAGAGTGTCTATCAAGTTCACTTAGGTGTTGAAGTGAAGTTCACAAAAGTTGTGTATTAACAAAGCTCACTTGGGTAAAAAAGGAATTTCAGATGGAACCAGCATTACCCAAGCTTGCTTGGTTACCAAAGAAAATTTTTAAAGATGTAGGGTTAATCGATTTCACTTGGTTGACATAGAAAAATCATTTCTAAGCTAGTATCTACCAAGTAGGGTTGGCTATCGAATGATTTTCTTGGTTTGGCATATTGAGTTTATTGGATTTATTTGTTGGTTATAGCCAATTGAGGAGATGAATATTAATTATTCTAAGATGTATTCAAGATGAATTAATAATGTGTATGATATAAGTATAAGGTTAAGTTGAGGATTGAATGTGTGAGTACATGGAAGAATAGAAGATGCTCAAAGCAAGAAAATTAGAAGGATAAGTAGAATATCCTTGAGGAGCTAAAAAGATATATTCAATTAGGAAGGATCAAGTATTCAAGCTAGAATTGAGATCTAGAATCAAAAATATAGCTGCATCAAAAATTAGGTCATCTCATTGTTATTCTCTAACTATTGTAGCAGTGATCTAAATCTCTTAATAGAGTTGGCTTAGCAGCTATTTTTAAATCCTCTAACAAGGTGGCATTTCTAGATTGAAGTATCTAAAGACCTCTAACAAGGCCACTTCTAACAAGGTGATTAAATCCTCTAATAGAGTCACACCTTACACTATGTTTTGTAACCTTTAATAGGGTTGGCTCCTAATAGGCCTCACTTCAGAAGAGTGAAAATCAGTAACTAGTTGTAATTGGTGGTTTTTTCCAAATTGAGTTTCCATGTTAATTCTTGGTGTCACTTGTGTTCATGCTATTTCTTTCATGTGTATACAACTAAGTTCATTAAGGTTAATAATAGATAATATCCTAAGATTTTCATATTAAAAATTCATTGAGTTATAGTTGTTATTTTAGTACTTTTTGAGTTATAGAATATTATCAGTATTAGTTGAGTATCAAAGTGTTTATGGAGCTACAGTATTTTTGTAAATTTTATGTTCTGTGCTGACATCTAAGGGATCTATGATTTATTTTAGTGGTAACTGATTCACCCCTCCCCTCTTAGTTTCTCCTCTTATATTTCAACCAATTGGTATTAGAGATTTTGGTGCTTGCAAAAAAGGTTTCAAGGACCTAAGCTAAAATATTTAGATGTCTTACAAAAAAGAGATTCCAAAGTAGAATAGAGATAACTTTGAGGCATGATAGGAACTTATGAAGTTGCACCTAGAAACCATCAATAGTTCAAGTTTGAACTTGTAGAGAAGATTCCTGAAAAGAAAAATCATTACATTATTATGATTGACATTGCATCAGCTCTTAACGATGCTAAATTGGATGAGGTCAAAGGATGTGCTACTTCTCATGACATGTGGACCAAACTAAAGGATATCTATGGAGGTGATGATAATGTGAAAAGAGCCAAAGAAAATATTTTGAGAAGTCAATTTGATTGGTTGAAGATGAGAGAGGATGAAAATATTTCAAAATATGTTGAGAGAATCAAAGCTAGTGTCAGTGCAATCAAATCCTTTGGAGGAAAAATTGAAGATGTGATAGTGGTAAGAAAGGTACTAAAAATCCTTCTTCCTATCTATGCAATTAGAGTTTATTCTATTCAAGAGATGGGATATGATCTAAATAACAAGAGAACCTTGGATGCTCTAGTTGGAAGATTGGTTGTATTTGAGCTAGATAACTATGATAATTATACTTGTAATTCTAGCAATCTTGAGTCTACATTTGAAGCCAAGTTATCACTCAAGAAGAAAGCTAAAAAGTCTAAAGGTAAACAATCTAAAATTGAAGAGGAAGATAGTTTTGACACTGATCTTGAATCCTTTAAAGTATTTCTTGTAAGAAGATATCCCAAAAACAAAGGAAAGTACAAAGTTAAGATTCCTCTAATCTATTTTTCTTGTGAAGAAGTTGGTCACATTGATGCAAGGTGTCCAAATAGAGAATAAAATATTAAAAGAAGCATAGCAAGTACAAAGACAAGAAGGATTTCAAGAACTTCAAGGACTAAAAACAAAAAGGAAAGAAGTCTTGTTTAATGGCTAAAGATTCAGATAATAGTGATGATGAAATGGTCTATATTGTTGCGAAAGATTAATCTGATGATGAAGATAAAATGGCACTTATCTCTCATGTTAGAAAAAATGATACATGGATTATGGATAGTGGTTGTTCTCATCATATGACTGGTGATAAAAAAAAGTTTGAACATTTGGAACATTCTGATGGTGGAAGTGTAAGATTTGAAAACAATGAACCATGTTGCATAAAAGGAAAAGGTTGTATCTCACTAACCAATGAACTTAGATGTTATAATGCTTACTGGTTTGAAGGACTGAATCATAATCTACTAAGTGTGGTATAGTTGAATAACATTGGATTCAAGGTAGAATTCATGAATGGGAAGGCCAGGTTGCTAGATGGAAAAGGAAAGCTAGTTGGGTCTAGTAACCAAACAAAAGATAACTTATTCTACCTAGTTCTTAGTGAAAGTTTATGTTTCATTACTCAAGTAGAAGAAAGTTGGTTATGGCATAAAAGGTTGTGTCATGCTAACTTTGATAATTTGATCAATATGAGAAAAAAAAAAAGAGGGAGAGGTATTCCTAGTTTGAGGAAACCTGATATCAGCCTATGCAAAAAAATTGTCAAATTGGTAAGATAGGTAAGAAGGCTTTCTATCATTCTAAAGAAATCTTGGAGTTGTTTCATACTAACTTATGTGGACCTACTAGAATTGAGAGCTACAGTGGATATAAGTACTTTATTCTTTTTGTTGATGATTTTTCTAGAATGATGACTATAATGTATCTAAAAGATAAGTCTAAAGCCTTTCAAATGTTTAAGTGGTATCTAGCTAGAGTAGAAATGAAACATGGAAAAAAGATGAAGCATTTGAGATCAAATAGACATGGTGAATTCATTTCCAATGAATTTGATGAATTATGTACTAAAAGAGGAATCAAAAGGCAAGTATTAGCCACTAATATAGCACAATAGAATTGTATAGCTAAAAGAAGAAATAGATCCATCATGGATTGTGCAAGAACTTTGATGATAGAAAAAATGTTGTAATCAAATATTGGAAGGAAGTAATTAGTACTGAAGTGATACCTTCAATAGAGTATAGCTGAAGAAAGACTCAAATAAAACTCCTTGTGAGCTATGGTATGGCTATAAACCTAATGTAGGTTGCTTGAAAGTATTGGTAGCAAATGTAATATTATTCTAAAACGGACTAGGAAAGGTAAATTTGATGTCAAAGGTGGTGAATTCATATTCCTAAGATACTTCAATAGAAGTGAAGAATATAAATGTTTGAATTTTTCTACTCATAAAATCATAGAAAGTGCACATGTGAGGATTGATGAGTTTGTAGAAAATAGTGAAGAAAAGAGTAGCAAAGGACCTAAGGATTAAAGAAAGTTTATTTAATTTGAACCTAATATATTTCTAAATCTAATTGCAACTTATTAGAGTTCACCTCCCAAGTTCCAAAAATCTCCAGAAGAACCCGACTTGCATCCAAGGCAACCCAAGTCACTGTTTGAAGAACCCAAGTTGTAGTTAGAAGCTACCAAGCAACAACCAGAGCAAACTAAGTCTTAAGGACTCGAGTCACAGACAATGGGACCCAAGCTTGATACATAAGATTATAGTGAGGTTAGTGGAACAAGTTCTAAGTCCAAAGTACCTATGTTGGTAAGATATGTCATAAGGCACTATGCACATGATCAGATTATTGGAGACAAGTCAGATAGAACAATGACAAGAAAAAAAGTGAAAGGTACACATTTGCTTACTAAATTTCAACCTAGATTAGTTAAAGATACTTTGGATAATGAAAGTTGGATTGAAGTGATCAATGAAGAGATAGAATAGATAGAAAAGAATAAGACTTCAACTCTTGTTCCTAGACCTAAGGATAAAGATGTAATTGGCACAAAATGGGTTTTCTGAAATAAGCTAAATGGAGATGGAGAAGTTTCCAAAAACAAAGCAAGATTAATATCCAAAGCTTATTCTCAAGAAGAAGGTATTGATCATGGTGAATCTTTTCTCTTGTTGCCAGATTAGAAGGTGTTAGGACTTTACTTTCTTATGATGCATATAAAGGATTTAAAGTCTATCGAATGGATTTGAACTCTACATTCTTGAATGGAATTCTTGAAGAGGAATTTTACATAAAACAACCTGAAGGTTTTGTAGATCCTGGCAAAAAGGATATAGTTTGTAAACTACACAAAGCATTGTATGGTCTCAAGCAAGTTCCCAAAGCTTGGTATGAAGGACTTCATACTTATTTGATAAAGATGATTTTCAAAGGACAAATGATAATAGCAACCGATATATCAAAGAAGGACCAAACAAGAAGATTGTGTCAGTACAAATCTTTATGGATGACACATTGTTTACTTGAAATGATGACTTGTGCAAATATTCTTTAGAAAAATGAGTAAATAATTTGAGATGTCCATGTTTGGAGAGGCAAAATTCTTTTTTGGATTGTAGATTCAATAGAAGAAAGATGGTATCTACATTACTCAATCCAAATATATCAAGGAGATACTAAAGAAATTTGGAATGGAGGATTTAAGACTAGTTGGAACACCAATGTCTACTAGAAATAAGCTTTCCAAGAATGATGATTTGAAGGAAGTAGATCTAACTACATATAGATCAATAATTGGAAAACTATAATATGTAGTGCATACAAGGCTTAAAATTGCATTAGCAGTTGGTATGGTGGCAAGATTCTAAACAAATCCTAAAGAAAATCATATTATGACAATCAAGAGAATCACATATGAAGGGTACTAAAGACTATGGATTTTGGTACAAGAAAGGAGGCACTTTAGATTTGGAAGCTTTTACTAATGTTGATTCGGCAAGAAGTGTTGATGACAGGAAGAACACTAGTGGTGTAGTGATCTGTATTGGTAAAAAAACTAGTATCTTAGACAAGTAAGAAGAAGAAATGCATTTCTCAATCTATAGAAGAAGTAGAGTATGTTTTAGGAGCAATTAAATTTTCCAATGTTGTTTGGTTCAAGCAAATATTGGTAGGTATGAAGGTAGATATCAAGGATCTAGTGGTTATCTTCTGTGATAACACCAATGCAATTAATATATAAAAGAATCCTATGGTGCATAATAAGACCAAGAACATTGCAATAAAATATCATTTTATGAGAGAATTGGTGCAAGATAAAGAGGTAAGATTGGAATAAGTAAATACTAAAGAAAAAATTGCACACATATTCACTAAGACATTACCTAATGATGCATTTTCATATATAAGAGGTAATTTAGGGGTCATTCCCTTATCTGAAGCTCACTAAATGAAGTTTAGTGATGCATCAACTGGTCAAGTTGATGTAGTAATAAAAGAGCAGAATGCATATGAATCTATACATGAGGTACATTGAAACTCACTATATATTTTCTTTAGCATGAGATGTCAAAGAGGGAGAGTTCATTATCATATATCATAGAAATTTTCTATAAAGGAAGAATTATATGTGTCATATCAAAGAGGGAGAGTTTGATCATATAGAGATTTCAAAAAGAATGAGCTTGCTTTGATATCAAAATGGTAGAGTTTTCTAACAAAGGGAAAATTTGAAGGTAGAGGGAGTTTACACTGATAAAGGGAGTTCTCATGGATCAGAATTAGAATAAAACTAAGGACAATATCCTTACTATTATTTTTCTCTAAAATTTTATTGTATTATGACATGTTGTGTTTCCACTAATGCTAAAGAGGGAGATTTTTGAAAACAATTGGGTAATTGTATATTGTCTTTGGTGTTACACAAAATTTCATATCTTTGCCAACCAGTGTATGTTGAGTTCACTTAGGAAAAGAAGGAATTTCCTTGTGTCTACCAAGAATTTCAGTGTTTTCCAAGTTCAAAAGACAGTTTCTACCAATTTTACTTGAGCGTCAAAGTAAAGTTCACAAAAGTCGAGTGTTAACTGAGCTCACTCAGGTAACAAAGGAAAGTTGGATGGAACTACTGTTAACAAAGCTCACTTAGTTACCAAAGAAATTTTTTGAAGATATAGTGTTAACTAAGTTCACTTGATTAACACAAGAAAATCATTTTTGAGCTAGTGTCTATTGAGTAGGGTTGACTAACAAAGGAGTTTATTATTTTGTTATATTGAGTTAATTGGATTTGTTTGTTGGTTATAGCTGGCTGAGGAGATGAATATTAATTATTCTAAGATGTATTCAAGTCAACTTGACAATATGTATGATATAAGTATAAGGTCAAGTTGAGGATTTAATGTGCAAGTACATGGAAGAATAGAAGATGCTTAGAGGAAGTGAATTGAAAGGATAAGTAGAATATCCTTGAGGAGCTACAAAGATACATTCTATCAGAAAGGATCAAGTATTTGAGCCAAAATTGAGATTTGAAATCAACAATATAGTTGCATCAAAAATCAAGTCATCTCATTGTTACTCTCTAATTATTGTAGTAATGATCTAAATCTCTCAATAGAGTTGGCTTAACAACTATTTGTAAATCCTCTAACAAGGTGGCATTTCTAGATTGAGGTTTCTAAAGACCTCTAAAAAGGATACTCCTAATAGGGTGATTAAATCCTCTAATAGGGTCACACCTAATAGTGTGTTTTGTAACCTTTCACATGATTGTCTCCTAATAGGGCTTACTTTACAAAAGTGAAAATTAATAACTAGTTGAAATTGGTTGTTTTTCTCACATTGGTTTCCACATTAAATCTTTTTGGCACTTATGTTCATGCTATTTATTTCATGTATATGCAACTAAATTAATTAAGGTTAATCATAGATAATATCCTAATATTTTCATGTTAAGCATTTTTTGAGTTATAGCTATTATTTCAGTAGTTACCAAGTTACAACATATTATTAGTATTAACCAAGTGCCTATGTGTTTACCAAGCTACAATATTTGAGTAGATTTTATGTTTTGTATTGAAATATAAGGGGTTTGGGATTTATTTTAGTGGTAATTGGTTCACCCCTCCCCTCTTAGTTACTCCTCTTATATTGTCAACACTATTAACATGACCAAATGACCATAAAATATGTCAATATCAATTCTATTACATCACATGCATAAAATTTAGCTTTGATTACCTGTCAACTCTTGTTGACCAATGAAGAAACAATGCAATATTGAAGAAAAAGCATGCCCAATGGTTACAACTTATTATTAAATTACTTGCAAATGCACCAAACAAATAAAGACACTCATCTTATGACAAAATGCCAAAATTTAGAGGGAAATGATTAGGATCATACATGATGGGTTGACAAAGAATATACCCAAATCCAATACTTATTTTAACCACAATTTGAGAGCTCCTTCACCAACTTTGAATCCCTTGCATCATAAAATAAAAAACTTATTAAATTTTCTAGTATGGAAAGTTAACCAAATCACTCTTGATTGATGCTTCAACTAGGAAACCTATTTCACATACAATATGTTCACTATACTTCAAACATATGGCTCAAAACTCATTGCTATTGAATAATCCATCTTTTTATTGTAGGGAATAGGAAATAATTAAATTAGTAGTTGCATGATTTTGTACTTGCAATAATAAGTTAATAGGTGCTTGTAGATATTAT
The DNA here is from genome assembly GCA_028749045.1 of Cupressus sempervirens. Classification (NCBI taxonomy): domain Eukaryota; kingdom Viridiplantae; phylum Streptophyta; class Pinopsida; order Cupressales; family Cupressaceae; genus Cupressus; species Cupressus sempervirens. The sequence goes on from CM053785.1 coordinate 674,635,083, forward strand.
AATTAATTTTTAACTAAAATAAAATAAAATTTTAAATAAATCTTTTACATAGACAAAGAAATATTATTTTATTTATATTCAATTTGTGATATATTATTAAAATGATCATTTTAAAAACAATTGTATTGTGAAAATTTAATAGAAAATATATTACCAAATAAAAATTAGAAAAAAAAGAAACCAAAAATTTTACATTTTCCTACCAATATTACTAAATAAATTTTAGAAATATAAAATCATTTGAAAAAATAAAGCCAACTCTATTAAAAGTTACCAAACACACTATTAGGTGAGAGCCTGTGAAAGGATTTAATCACCCTATTAGGAGTGACCTGGTTAGGGGACTTTGGATCATTCCATTATAATGTCACATTAAATAAAGGATTTACAAAATGATTGTTAGCTCAACCTTTATTAAAGGATTTTGACTACCACAATGGTTAGAAAGTAACAATAGGTTTGATATCTTTTCACAACTCACTTTGAAAATTCAAATCTCTATTCAGCTCATTTTTTGGTTCATTAATTGGACTTTGTTAACATCTCCATCATTGATCTTCTTTGAAACCTTCAAGTAATCACACTTTACCTCTACTACTTTGTTATTGACAAGTTCTCCTTAAGATCATCAAACAACAATGAACCAACCTTAGAAAAATCTCATATGCCTCCTTAAATAGGTAATTTTAATCTGTTTCCACTTAAACATCACCGTAGATCTTAGGGGTAGGTTAGATCCATTAAATCTATACATTATTTTGTCCTTCTACTCCTTTCTTGATCTACTTCTAAAAACTTCTATTTAAATCATTTCCTTTGATCATATAACAAACTTAATTGATACATTAAATATACTATCTCATCAATCCTTATCATCCATGCATTTTGGCTAATCCAAAAATTCAACTATGTTGGCCTCAAACTTGATTCTTTTACAAAGTGTAACTTTTGCTAACACTTGGCCATCATTGTGTACCTCAGTCACTACTATTCTATCTCGCTCAACTTAACTAGCTCACTAAATCATCACTACACTTACACACTACTATACTTCACTTCTTCATCTTGCTCAGCCATTACTATCACTTGGCTAATATTGTTTGCTTGACTAACTCTTAAGTTCCCAAATCTTCTATTTTAGCTCTTTCATTGACCTACCAAATTTTACTAAGCTTTTCTTGTGTTTAACTCCACACATGCAAACTTCATATGATGATTGAAGATTACATCATCTTGTCAAACACTAACTAATAACATGCCCATTGTAATTCTATCATACTTGCTCCTCTTCACTCAATTGTATCACTAGTTCATCTAATTATCTCTCTTTTCAAATCCTCTTCATCAATCAATAGATATGACACTTTACATTATTACTAAACATCTCTCCAATAGGTTTGACATCAATGACAACATAATAATTGTTCTAATTGTAGTTCCCAACAATCTCTCTCATTGGCCTTGATGCAAACACCTCTAGTTACCATGTAAAAACAAAAGACATTCTCATGATTTATCAGTAATACTCACTTTGTGATTTAATATCTTCATTAATATTTTTAGTTTCATTCTAATTCTCATCTTGCACTCACTTACACTTTTCCCTCTATGATACCAATTTGTATATATCTTCAATTCTAACATCATTCAAATTTATTTTAATTCAACTTTTCCCTCTATCAGTAGATAGGAATACTTGTAGACATATCTCCCTCTTTTATTACTAAACATCTCTCCAATAGGTTTGACATCAATGACAACATAATAATTGTTCTAATTGTAGTTCCCAACAATCTCTCTCATTGGCCTTGATGCAAACACCTCTAGTTACCATGTAAAAACAAAAGACATTCTCATGATTTATTAGTAATACTCACTTTATGATTTAATATCTTCATTAATATTTTTAGTTTCATTCTAATTCTCATCTTGCACTCACTTACACTTTTCCCTCTATGATACCAATTTGTATATATCTTCAATTCTAACATCATTCAAATTTATTTTAATTCAACTTTTCCCTCTATCAGTAGATAGGAATACTTGTAGACATATCTCCCTCTTTTAATAACAAACATTGCATATAGATTCTCTCTCTTTCATGCAAATATAGGATGGTAACTACAAAATATCTCCTTACATCTTAGCATATACTCTTCATATAAATGGTAACTATATAACATACTCTCCCTCTTCCATATAGGATGGTAACTGCTTAACATATACTCTCCCTCTTTGACAACAATGCCAAAGATATCAACCATTCACATATATTTGTATATGGCATCTTCAATTTTTCATTTCTAACTTGTTAGGATTAACCTTAGACAAAAATAATAGTTACATGCAAATATAACCAATATCAAAAAATAATATATCACACATAAGCAAACACAAGACTCTAAGATTTAACATGGTTCGCCCAATATTGGGGCTATGTCCACCAATAGCAAGTCCAATATTATTATTATCCAGTGATTACAACCTGATTACAATCCATAATCTCTTACAGATCAATATTGTCATAAGAACCAATTTTTTCATCACATATTATGAAAATCCCTAACGCTAAACCTTTTTATACAAGCTTTTTGCTGCTTACAAAATTAGGGCTAGAATAATAGAAAAATAGTAGCCAATGCATTTTACAATATTAGGTCATTTTGGCTTCAAGATGCTACCCCCAAAAACCCCCATGGGGGCATTTCCTCTCAATCCTACCATGTACTGTGACAGGGAGCGCACTTAGGGTACTACCCCAGGACCCCATCTTAGGGGTGTTGCTCCCAAACCCCCGTAGAAATAATCTAGAGGAAACCGTGCTTAATAAGAATTTGATTTTGATTAGGTTCCCCATTACAACAATCTCCCACTTGGAGATTGATCAGACTCCACAATAATAACCTCCCACTTGGAGACTGTTCATAGCATTGCTAAACCTATAGCTTCCACTAGAATATATCAAACCACCCTGGATATTGTTGTTCTTTTATTTTATTTAGCCTAGAAGACCAATCATAGATAAAGAGGAATTCAGCTTCTCCCTTGTTACTACCTTGATAAACATATATGCTAGATTATCATTTGTATGTATCTTCTCCAACTTTAACTGTCCATCATCCAAAACTAATCAAATAAAATGGTACCACAACTGTATGTGTTTTATCTTTGAATGCAGAGCTAAATTATTTGCAAGATGAATGGCACTCTAGCTATCTATGAACAAATAATTATCCCTTTATGGGTGTCCCAGCTCTTCCAAGAAGAATTGAAGCCATATCATCTCCTTGGTTTCCTTTGTAGCAGCAACGTACTCCACCTCTATAGTGGAAAAAGTATTAACCATCTATAACCTAGAAACCAAGCTCATTATTGCCCCATCAATAGTAAATACATTACCTGCAGTACTCTTCCTGGTATCAATATCCCCTCCAAAATATGAGTCAATATATCTATGTAAATTAGTAGTAAATCCCCCAAAGTGTAAACACCTACTGGATGTTTCTCTCAAATATCTAAGAATCCATTTGATTGCATTCCAATGCTCAATTCCTGAATGACTCATATACCTACTAATGACTCCCACTACATGTGCAATATCTAGCCTTGTATATACCATAGAATACATCAAGCTTCCTATAGATGAAGCATAAGGTATCTTAGACATCTTATCCTCCTCTTCTTGTGTCTTGGGACACATCTCTTTAGTCAACTTCAAATGACTAGGTAAATGTGTTCTGATAGCTTTAGCATTCTCCATAGAGAAACATTGCAACAACTTCTCAATATAATCAGCCTGAGATAAAGTCAATTTCTTGTTCCTCCTATCTCTACAAATCTTCATACCAAAGATTTATTTTCCTACCCCCAAATCCTTCATAGAAAATGCATGTGCTAACTAGCATTTTAGCCCCTTAATGTGATCCATGTTAGACCTAACTGCAAGCATATTATCAACATATAAACATAAAATAATGTAGTTATCATCATCCAACATCTTAAAATAAATACAATAAACTGAGTGATACCTATTATATCCATACTCATGCATAAACCTATCAAATTTTGGATACCATTGTCGAGGTACTTCCTTCAAGCCATATAAAAAAAAATTCAATATGCACACTAAGTTCTCCTTACCTTTGACCTCAAATCCTTGTGGTTGTGCCATATATATCTCTTCATCCAAATCACTATGAAGAAAGGTTGTTTTAACATCAAGCTACTCCAAATGAAAATCTTCAATAGCCACAATACTTAAAACAATGCAAATAGAAGTCATTTTAACAACAGGAGAAAATCTCTCATCAAAATTAATGTCTTTTTTCTGTGCATATCCTTTTACAGCTAACCTAGCTTTAAGTCTTTTATTACCGTCATCCTCTTCTTTTAACCTATAAACCCATTTATTTTGTAAAGTATTTTTACCTACAGAGAACTTCCATAAATCCCATGTCTTATTTTTTATCAAAGAGTCCACTTCTTCTTTCATTGTAGACTCTCACTGAATCTTAATATCCACCTGCACAACTTCATCATAACATTAAGGTTCACCAACATCAGTAAGTAAAATGGAATACAAGGAAGGAGAAAATCTTTCTGGAGGTCTACTTAGCCTTGTTGACCATCTAACATTCACTAGGGTGTGTGGTATTTTTTCTTCACGTTGTTGCAAATCATGAGGAATTGTTAGAACATCAGCTTTTGGAGTATCATCCAACACTACATAATCATCTTATTTCTTATCATGTTGGTACAATAGATCTTTCTACAACACTTTCTCATTGAATATGACATCCTTGCTTCTTACAATTTTATGATTTTCAAAATTCCAAAGTCTATAACCAAATTCATTAATGCCATACCCAATAAATATGCATTTCTTTGACTTAGCTTCCACCTTGGTTTTATTTTCAAAATCTATATAAGTAAATGCTTCATAACTGAAGGTTCTGAGAAAAGAATAACTCACCTTCTTACCATTCATGCTTCCTTTGGAATACCACAACCCATAGGAGTAGAAAATATCTATTAATCAGATATACAATAGTATTGATAGCCTCTACCCACATGTTTAAGGGCAATCTTACATGCAATCTCATTCTTCTTGCATGCTCTATTATTGTCTTGTTCATACAACAACTCCATTTTCCTATGGAGTCCTTGGAATAGTTTTCTGTCTAAAAATACCATTAGTGGAGCAATAATCTTCAAATTTATGATTACAATACTCACCACCATTATCAGATCTCAGACATTTTAATTTATTTTCAGACTCATTTTCAACCAAGCATTTCCATTTCTTAAAAGTTTGAAATATGTTAGATTTTTGTCTAAGAAAATAAAACCATACTTTTCTAGTCACATCATCAATAAATGTAACATAATAATGAGAGAATCCAAGGTGAGATACTTGAGTCGGTCCCCATACACCTTTATGCACAAGCTTTAATCTCTCACTTTTCTTTTCCTACCCAATCTTCACAAACTTGCCCTCTTTAATTTTCCATATACACAACTTTCATAGAAATCCATATAAACACATTTTAAATCGGCAAAACTTTCTTTGGATGAAGTACTTTCATACCTTTCTCGCTCATGTGTCCAAGTTTATTGTGCCATAGTATTGTATCAAAATTTACAATAGTTATTTGTTCTTCCTGCTAAACTACAACAATTGTTCTTGAATATTCATTTTTCTCTAAAATAATCAAAATAGAAGGAACAATATGACCTAAACAAAGATATTGTATGCGCCCTAAAATAGTCGCCTAGACTATGGACCCCCATTATTCAATTTATCAAACTTCTTGAATCAATGGTTTGTAATATTTTATTAAATCAATTCAAATCAGTTTCTTTAATCAAATTGTAATTAATTTAATTATTTCAATATTTCCTAAAGGTTTGATCATTTTATCCTATCTTATTTAATTAAAAGAAAACCTCTCTTTTAATTAAATAATTAGTCCACATTTAATTAATTAAGAGATAAACCCCTCTTTTAATTTAATTAAATATTTCCTATTTAATTAAAAGAACTTGCCCTCTTTTAATTAAATAAAATCCCCTTTGAATTAAAAGAAGATCCCTCTTTTAATTTAATAAATAAAATCCCACTTGAAAAAAGGAAATAAATTAAATAAAGATTAAACAAATCTTTTTTTATTTTCTCTACACTTAAATGCACATATTTCGAAGTGGGATTCCATTTAATTTTCCTCCTTTCCTCTTATTGGTGGAATTTTTTCTCACACGGATCATTCTTTCTCCACCCTTGATTAAATCGTGTTGCCTCTTAATCTTAATCGTCTATTCTTCTTTATAAGGTAGAGCCCTCTCCTCATTTTTGACATCTGCAATTATGCTATTGTTATGTTGTAGGTTTGGAGAGTGGTTTGTGGAGTAGTTTGAGCATTAAAACTTTTTGTGGAGAACTTCTATCTTCTTTTCTTCTTCTCTCATGCATCCATAGCTTTCATCATCATGATCCATCCTTGCATTTCTATATTAGTTTAGATCCATATTTGTTTTCATAGATTAAATATTGTATTTTTATTTCCTTTCATAGATTAGATTTTCTTTCTTACATTTCTTTTCATTATCATCATTTATATTAGTTTGCATCTTCATTTTCGTTCATATTTTGATCTTTGAATCTCTCATTTTATGGTGTACTTGCATAGGCACAAACTAGGTCAAACTAAGGGCCTCCATGAAACCCTTGAACTCCATCAATAGAGAGCTATGAGTTGCCATTCAAGACCTCATTCTTGAGAAATCTTGGATAAAATGACTTATAGAAGTGTGCTCACATTTTAGGTATACATCTTTGGCACCCACCATGGGGCAACCCACCTTTACTTGTTGGTTTTAGATATTTTTGGAGCTAACCCCTTATGAATTTGTTTGGCGATAAGAAAACTCTAGATCTTAAAAATTTGATCATTTCTCTGATACGGATTGGTGTTTTGGTCTAATTTTTTTAGGTTGATGACATATCAAAGAAGCTTCAATGAAATTTTCAAATTTTTCTAAGGTATTTCTAATTTTTTATAAGTTTTTCTTGGATTTTCATGAAACTTTGTTTTAGTGCCCAAATTAGTGAATATTTGAAAAAAGTATGCATTTTTGGAAAGGTCTATGAATTCTAAATAAGGTTGGTTCTTTGTATTTTGATTTAAGAGATCATATTAGGGCTCAATAATTCGATTTGCAAAAATTGGTCTATTTTAACAAAATGGCTCTCTAGGGCACAAATGAAAAGATCTTTTCAAAATTATAACATTTTTGGAAATCTCTCTGATTTTTTATTGGGGTCTATTTTTGTGATTTAGGGTTATGGGTCCAAATTCATGGTATATAGGTCCAATCTTGTTGACTAGGTTAAGAATCATGATTAAATCGTACTTTATTTGCACAAAGTTCAATGCATGATATGAGTTGTCATTTTTCATGCAATTAGATAGTTCAATATATTTTCATGTGAATTTTCATATTTCTCCATGATTTCATGCACTTGACTGAAGTTTGTGAAGGTAACTTGGATGTCTAAAGAGCAAAAAATGGAAAAAATAAATAAAAATTGAAAAGCATGAAATCAAGGTGCACACATTCCAAACCTTCTCATCTGAATTATAAAAAGTGATCACTGTGTTCTTTTTCATTGTAAAATAATTTTCTTTCTTTTGTCAAATTGTTTGGTATATCTTTTCAACATTGAAAAAAGGGCTTTAAATGAATCATTCACATTTTCATTTAAGCTTAAAATAATAATAAAGACCCTCTTGTCTTTTAATCCCAAGATTTTCTTATTGGTGTTTTCTTCTTGCATCCTTGTTAAGGAGTTTGAGGGGAACCTAAATAAGGAATCTTGATTTTTGTTTTTTTAGGGGGGCTTTCTAGAGGAGTGATCACTCTAGGGGATGACCTCATCTCCTATGTTCCGACGGAGTATAAATAGCATGACTTGAATCTAAAGATAGGTCTCTTGGAAGTAAAAATATTGTCAATCTTGGCTAAGCCCCAAAGAACTTTATACCTTTTAGAAGTGAAGGTGGCTATTAGGTTACCATTTTCTCTAGGCTGTTTGGTAGTATTTTGTTTCATTTGTAGATTCAAGCCTCACATACCTTGTATATATCAAGAACATCCCCTAGTTGAGCTTGTGCATCTTTATAGAAACTTTGAATAAGTTATTGGTGTATTTGATGTGCTTGAATGTTTAGAACCTTCCCCACTTTGAAAAAAAGGGGACACATCCATCAAATTGAGCCTTAAGGATTCTTTCCTTCCATATGCTTTTAGAACCACTATGGGCTTCAAACCATATGCTACCAAACCTCAATCAAGTCTAGCTGATTATGAGTTGTCCTGTGCAATCAAAAAGTAGCTAGACTTACCAACCAAACCTCAATCAAGTCTAGATTATTATGAGTTCTCATCTTCCATTAAAAAGTATCTAGACTTACCTACTAGTTTCTCTTTCTCAAGGTCTACATCTTCTACTCCAAGATATCAATTGTCTTCATCTTATATATCCAAAGACCTTTTAAGAGAGAAAGTGATTAATAACTCCTTTGAGAATATGCCAATATTCCATGATGGGCCTATCTTTGACCGAGATGAGAATGAAAAAAATGATCCTAGATATACTTTTGAGAGAATTTTTACGCATGTGATATTTTCACATGACATGACACTTGAGACCTTAGTTGCAAAACAAATAATTACTTTACCATACAAATTTTATACACCTTATGGACCTGAGATAAACCCTTATTTATGGAGAAATGGTCACTTTTGCAGCTACCATACATGCAAAGGTTATAAAACTAAATATTTTATTGTATTTAAATGTATAAGTCAAGATTTTATTGATAACATTATCATTGATGTTGAAATTCCTAAAAATCTATGTAAAAAAGATGCATCTCTTGAGCAGGATCATGTTGATGAACCTATGTCTAGTGATGGTTTCCTTGATACCTCCATTCCTTCCAATACTTGTGCATCTCTAAAAACTTCAAAATCCAACATTCTTCCATCAAAAAAAGGTCCTAATGCTTTTCATGTAGTTCCCTATAGTTATCCTCAAGCACTAGCTCTTAAAGAAACTCAAGCTAATCTACACTTGGCTGAATAATGTTTTCATGCTTGTAAGACTAAAGATCCTCAACCTTTATGTGGTGCTATGTCTACTATACCCACTTTAGATATTCCTTTATTTCCCTTTAATATCCTATCATGAAAACCTCATATACTCCCTTGTCCTTAGAAGTGGATCCATTTCAAGAGGACTCGAAAAAAAAAAAATTTAAAATGTCAAGAAAGATCAAGATCAAGCAACCCTTCATCTCCTTCAAGATGTCACCCCTCCATTTCCTAAGCCTTATCCACCTCCTAAGTATGATGAAGACACTACTTCCACTATTTCCCTTGAGCTTACTGAAGATTGTGAACAAAGTTGTATGCCTATTTTATCTAAAGAAATGTCAAGATCAAAGAATCCCTTCTTGTTCTACTTCTCCATATTCACTTCAAAACTATGCTCAAGCTTCAAATACTTCTATCAAAGGTGTTGCTCCTATTAAAGATACACATGAGTCCATTGATGGCCTTGGTCATATTGCTCATGCTAAAGATGTTAATATCCTTATTCACTATACCTTTTCATCTCCTAAATCTATCCTTGGTCCTTATCTGTCAAAGATAAAGCCTTCAAACCTTCCATCTATATTGGGACCCTATGTTCCTCCATATCCTACTTTCACTCCGATCTCATTTCCTAGCTCTCCTATCATACCTCGAGATCAACAAAGACACTCATCTTTGATGAATTTGCATTCATCTATCCATATGAAAAGGTCATATAATCCTTATTCATCCACAAATCCCTAGTCTTTTGGAAGCAATTTGGATGATTAATTTAAGAACAAACACAAGAATCCATTTTAAAATGAATATCACTACATCCCATCTAATTGACATGTGAATAAAAAGAAAGAAGAATTATTCAAGAGACCAAAAAGGTATACTACCCAAAGAGCTAAATCAAAGCAAATATGGGTTCCTAAATCCATCATTGAATAAATGTGTTATAAAGCATCCAAAGGAAAAGAAAATCATAAAGCTATATGGATTCCCAAATCTCTTTTGAAAGAGTTGAATATTGAAAATAAATCAAAGTTGGCATTCGAGCTTCCAAATATTAGATTTTGGTGACAAATCAAGAAAGTATTGTACATAATTCATAAATTCTTTGGGACTTGGGGGGAAAAAAAATTGAGCCTTATTTTGTCAGGATTTTGGGCTGACATGTAATTATTAATTATAACCCTAAATCGGTAAAAATACTTGTATAAAAGAGCTTAGGGTTAGGAATTGTTTTGTAGTTGTGATGCAAAATTGGTTCTTGCAGCGGTATTGAGCTGTAAGGGATTACAGATTGCAATTAGGTTGTAATTACTAGATTGTAATAATATCAAACTTGGTATTTGGTGGAAATAGCACAAGGATTGGGTGAACCATATTAAATCTTAGTGTCTTGTATTCTTTTCTGTGTGATATTTTATCTTCTGATATTGGTTATATTTGCATGTAATTGTTATTTCTATATGTGGTTTAATCCTAACAAGTGGTATCAGAGCGAGTTTTTTTTTTAGTTATCCTCTATAGGAAAGTCTCACGGTTTAGTGGAAGCAATAGCAGATGAGGGTAAGCTGAGGGTTGATAGGTTTAATGGGTAGAAATTTCAGTTATGGAAGATGCAAATGGAAGACTATCTTTATTAGAAGGCAAAGCCAAGAATCAGGAATCTATGTCAAATGATGAATGGGATCTTTTAGATAGAAAGGCACTTGGTAGCATTTGATTATGCTTGGCACCATCAGTGGCATTTAATATTACAAAAGTGAAGACGATGGAAGAATTGATGCAAACCCTAGCAAAATTGTGTGAAAAGCCCTCCACTTCAAATAAGGTATTTCTCATGAAGCATTTATTTAATATGAAAATGGCAGAAGGTGGATCTATTACAGATCATTTAAATGAGTTTAATACTATTACTAGTTAGTTATCTTCTATGGGTATCAATTTTGATGAAGAAATTAGGGCTCTCTTGATTTTGTGTTCTTTGCCTAAAAGTTGGAATGGCTTGGTAATGGTTGTGAGTAATTTTGTTCCTAGATCTAGTACCCTAAAATATGATGATGTGATTGGTGTTGTTTTGAGTGAGGAAACTCATAGAAAAATTTTAGGTAGATCTACATCAGGAAGTGCTTTGAATGCACAAAGCAGAGGCAGAACGACTAAGAGAGGAAGTAATTCTAAAAATCATGGGAAATTAAGAGGAAAATCAAAGGAGAGGAGGTCTCAATCAAGAGGATTGAATAACTGTTGGTACTGTGGGAAACCAGGGCACAAAAAGAAAGATTTTTGGAATCAAAAGAAAAATGAAGGAGATAGACCATATGGAGACAAGGAGGAAATTGTGGTAAGTAACAAATCTGAAGATTATGCGTTGCTTCTATCTTTAGAAAGTGTTGATGATTCATAGGTTTTAGATTCTAGTGCTTCATTTCATACTACACCTCATAGAGGTTATTTCATTGATTATGTCCAAGGAGATTTTGGACTTGTTTATTTGGGGGACAATGAACCCTGTCAGATTGTTGGAAAGGAAAAAATTAAGATTAAGTTGCAAAATGGAAACCATTCACTACTACATGAGGTAAGACATGTTCTAAGGCCGAGTAAGAATTTAATTTCAGTAGAGCAACTCAATAATGATGGTTGTGTAGTTACTTTTAATGATAAAAATTGGAAAATTTCAAAAGGTTCCCTTGTAGTAGCAAAACATGTGAAAGTAGGCACCTTATATATTTTTATAGATCATATTGTTCCTTCTATTTTAATTATTTCAGAGAAAAATGAATGTTCAAGAACAGTTGTTGCAATTAAGCAAGGAGAACAAATAATTGATGTAAATTATGATACAGCGTTGTGGCACAATAGACTTGGGCACATGAGTGAGAAAGGTATGAAAGTACATCATTCAAAAAAAGTTTTACCAAGTCTAAAATGTGTTATTATGGATTTCTATGAAAGTTGTGTGTATGGAAAACAAAAGAGAATGATTTTTGTGAAGACTGAGAAGGAAAATAACATGAAAAAATTAGAGTTTGTACATATCGATCTATGGGGACTGGCTCAGGTATCTTCCCTTGGTGGCTCTCATTATTATGTTACATTTATTGATGATGCAACTAGAAAGGTATGGGTTTATTTCCTTAGATAAAAATTTGATGTATTTCAAACTTTTAAGAAATGGAAATACTTGGTTGAAAATGAGACTAGTAAGAAATTAAAATGTCTTAGATCTAATAATGATGGTGAGTATTGCAGTCATGAATTCAAAGATTATTGCTCCACTAATGGTATTTATAGATAGAAAACTATTCCAAGGACTCCATAGAAAAATGGAGTTGCTGAACGCATGAAGAAGACTATAATAGAGCATGCAAGGAGCATGAGGTTGCATGCTAGGTTGCCCTTACACATGTGGGAAAAAGCTATCAATACTATTATATATTTGATTAATAGAGGTCCCTCTACTCCTTTGGGCTATGGTATTCTAGAGGAAGCATGGACTTGTAAGAATGTGAGTTATTATTTTCTCAAAACCTTTGGTTGTGAAGCATTTGCTCACATAGATTCTAAAAATAGAACCAAGCTAGAAGCTAAGTCAAAGAAATGTGTATTTGTTGAATATGGCATTAATGAATTTTGTTATAGGCTTTGGGATTTTGAAAATCAAAAAATTGTAAAAATTAATGATGTCATATTCAATGAGAATGTGTTGTACAAAGATCTGTTGTAGCAACATGAGAAGAAAGAAGATGATTATGTAGTGTTGGATGATACTCCACAAGATGATGTTCCAGCCATTCCTCATGATGTGCAACAACTGCAACCACAAATACCACACACACTAGTGAATGTTAGATGATCAACCAAGAAAATTAGACCTCCAAAAAGATTCTCTCCCTCTTTGTATTCAATTTTACTTACTGATGCTGGTGAACCTGAATGTTATTGTGAAGCTATGCATACGGATACTAAGATTTAGTGGGAGTCTATCATGAAAGATGAAATGGACTCTTTGCTGAAAAATAAAACTTGAGATTTATGTAAGTTGCCTGCAGGTAAAAAGTCTTTATAGAATAAGTGGGTTTATAGGTTGAAAGAAGGGGAAGGATGTAAGAAAAGATTTAAAGCCAATTTGTTTGTAAAAATATTTGCACAGAAAAAGGAATCAATTTTAATGAGATATTTTCTCCTGTTGTTAAGATGATTTCTATCTGTATTATTTTAAGTATTGTGGCTTCTGAAGATTTACATTTAGAGCAGCTTGATGTTAAAATAGCCTTTCTTCATGGTGATTTGGATGAAGAGATATATATGGCTCAGCCATAGGGATTTGAGGTTAAAGATAAGGAAAGCTTAGTGTGCAAATTGAAGAAAAGTTTATATGGCTTAAAGCAAGCACCTCGGCAATGGTATCTAAAATTTGACAGTTTTATGCATGAGCATGGTTACAATAGGTGTCATTCAGATATTTGTGTTTACTTTAAGAGGTTGGATGATGATAGCTACATTATTTTATATTTATATGTTGATGATATGCTTGTAGCTAGTCTAACATGGATCATATTAAGGGCCTAAAATGCTAATTAGCACATACATTTGCTATGAAGGATTTGGGGGCAGCAAAATAAATCCTTGGTATGAAGATTTGCAGAGATAGGAAGAATAGAACATTGACACTATCTTAGGTTGATTATGTGGAGAACGTGTTGCAATGTTTCTCTATGGAGAATGCTAAAGCTATCAGCACATCTTTACCTAGTCATTTGAAGTTGACTAAGGAGATGTGTCCCAAGACACAAGAAGAGGAAGATAAGATGTCCAATGTACCCTATGCTTTAGTTGTAGGAAGTTTGATGTATGCTATGGTATGTAAAAGGCCAAATATTGGGCGTGTAGTGGGATTCATTAGCAAGTATATGATTCATCTATGGATTGAGCATTGGAATGCAATCAAATGGATTCTTAGATATTTGAGAGGAACATACAATAAGTGTTTACACTTTGGGGGCTCTATTACTAATTTACAGGGCTATGTTGACTCAAATTTGGTAGTAGATATTGATACTAGGAAGAGTATTATAGGTTATGTCTTTACTATTGGTGGGGCAGTTGTAAGCTAAATTTCTAGGTTATAGAAGGCTAATGCTTTATCTACTACAGAGGAAAAGTTTTTTGTTACTATAGAGGCAACCAAGGAGATGATATGGCTTCAATTATTCTTAGAAGAATTGGGACATCCTCAAAAGGATAATTATTAGTTCACAAATAGTCAAAGTGTCATTCATCTTGCAAATAATTCAGCTATGTATTCAAAGACCAAACACATACAATTCTGGTACCATTTCATTCGATCGATTTTGGAGGATGGACAGTTAAAGTTGGATAAGTTACATATAGATGAAAATCCAGTAGATATATTGATAAAGGTAGTAACAAGGGAGAATTTGAACTCCTCTTCAACTTCAATTGGTCTTCTAGACTGAATGTGAATAAAAGAACAGCAATGTCTAGGGTGGTTTGATCCAATGGGAGCCTCATAGAGTAGCAGCATAGCTACATGATCAGTCTTCAAGTGGGAGATTGTTGTTTATGTGGAGTCTAATCAGTCCCCAAGTGGGAGATTATTAGATTATGGTGACTGATCAGGAAAGTATTATACATACTTCATAAATTCTTTGGGGCTTGGGAAATCACCCCAAAAAAAATTTGGGCCCTATTTTATTAGGATTTTGGGATGACATGTAATTATTAATTATAACCTTAAAGTGCTAAAAATTCTTGTATAAAAGAGCTTAGGGTTAGGGATTGTTTTATACTTGTGATGCGAAATTGGTCCTTGCGGTAGTATTGAGCTATAAGGGATTAAGGATTGCAATCAGGTTGTAATTACTAGATTGTAATAATATCAAACTTGCTATTTGGTGGACGTAGCCCAAGGATTGGGTGAACCATGTTAAATCTTGGTGTCTTGTGTTTTTTTCTGTGTGATCTATTTTTTTCTGATATTGGTTATATTTGTATGTAGTTATTATTTTTGTCCATGGTTTAATCCTAACACCAAAGACTTCTTCTTCCAAAAATCTTCATAAGAAGCTTCAAAAGACTTCCACTCCATCTTCTTCCAAAAATATTCCTAAGAAGCTTCCAAATACTTCCACTCCATCTTCTTCCAAAATTCTCTTACTTCCTTATACATCTAAACCTCAAACTATTTCCTCCATGATTATTCCATCATTTAAATTGAAACAACTTGAACTCTTTCTAAAAAGGAAAAAAAAAGGAGTAAAAATATGAAAATGTACCTTGATGAAAACCTAGTAAATAGGCACCTTAGTAGAAAAAGTAAAGAAAGAAATTTGTCCTATGGTGAAAACCACTTCTTGTGGTGCCTTGTATAAGTACCATGATGAAAACCTGGCAAAAAGGTGTCATGTGTAATCATTCTCTAATTCATCTATCTCATATTTCCTCTTTGATCTTGAAAATGTTGAGCTATCCTTAAGTATTGGCTATTTTAATCATATAATTCCCTGTTATGCTTTTTCATTCACTCATAGCCTACATATTTACCATTATTCTTATTACTTTATCCTACTACTATTCTATCCATTTGACCCCTTGGTCTTCATCACACAATGAGAAACATGGTTCTTAGGCTTCTTGACATGCCCACTTTTGTTAGACTACACGCTTTCATGCTATCTCAGTTATTAGTTTTCACTACTTATCCCACATGTTATCTCCTTTCATGACTTTTTTTTTTCCTTAACCAACACGTGCTTTATATGGCAATATATCCCTAGCTTGGGTACTTTTGAGGAGTCAGTCCTTGAAGATCACTTTCACTTTCTTCATACACTCCTAGCTTATCCATCATATCCACCAACTTCTTGCTACATCATACCTTACACCTTCCTTGAAAATGGAACGAAATAATGTGATCTTTCTTGAGAGTGAGAAATCTCTAAATCATTCTAAAAATCCAAAAAAATCATATATGATGCTAAAAAAAATCCTAAAAAGCATAAAATGTCCTAAAAAATGATTATCTTAGCAATAAGTGCTTTGATGTATCTCTTGTAAACACTTAAAATTGTCCAAAACAGTATATTGATTCATTTAATATTTTCTTTGAGATTATAGTTAATTATTTACTAATTAATTATATTTTTCATATTCTTCTACTTATTTAATTAAATAGGTTCACTTTCCTAATGTATATAAATTTAATTTAAATACTTCCATTCCTAATATATTAAATTTATTTAATGCATGATCCTCCATAAATCCCCTTTTAAATAAATCTTATTTATTTAATTCCCTCCATTCCATTAAATTCTCTAAACCTATGATTAAATTAAATCCTATTTAATTTAATCTTAAACCTCCCCAAAAACCTAGTCTACAACCATCACTTTCATCCTTCTAAGCCTACCCACTACTTAATCCCACTTGTTTTCCTAAACATCTTGCTAAACCCATTTTAGTTCTTAAATGTGTGTTCACATATGTGTGAGGAACCCTTCACACTTCTCACACCCCTCACACTTCTCATACCTCTTACACCTTTGTCTCCCACTCCTTTTTTCAAGTTTTCTCACACATATGTGAGCAAATTTTGAATGTTGACCACTTGCATGACTTGCCTAAATGTCTCCTCTGTGTCACCTAGGTGGATACCACATAGATGCCACCTCACCAAGGCCTCTCTCAAGCCTATAAATAGAGCCCTTATTTCAAGCATTATGCATCCCCCTCATATGCATTGTTATCATGCTAGTTTGTCATTTGAGCTTTTTAGTGATTTTCTTTAGAGTTGCATTTGTTACTAACCATTTGATAGTTGATAGATTTTATCTCATTTTTCATTTTTATATTAGTTTCTTTCTTGCATCCATCTCCATGTCCCTAGAATGCTCTCAAATGTAGTTGCTTCCATAGCTATTGTTTAAAGTATTCTCCACTCATTTAGTATAGTTTCATCATCATATTGCATTTCATTCCAAGAGATTCACATAGTTGTGTTTTGGGAGAGCACACACATCCCTCCAATCTAAAGTACACTAACAAATCCTCTCATGGGTGCCTTTGTTGAGATACTTGAGTTTGCATTAGGACTTTGGCTTTTGGTTGCTTTGAGTTGCAAAACTCAATCAAGTGTTAGTTTTATTTCATTTTATTTTGGATATTTGATATATGCATGTAGCTAACGTTTGTTTATTTTCTCTTGCTCCTAACAGGTTCAATTTTCTAGCATATATTTTGGCACACTCACTAGGACCCACATCTCTATTTTTCCTTCATAACTCACTATCAAAATCTACACATTGTTGTCTCTACTAGGACGCAGTGTCATCTGCGAAGATGCTCTATCGTCTTTGCAAATTAGTGTCTCTGTAGACTAGTTTATATGCAGATTAGCATCTCTGCCACTATTATTTTAAAATTGACCTATTATCACATTAAATCCAAATTTTAGCGTGTCTAAAGTTTTCTTTGTCATCTCTACCTACTATATTGTCATCTTTGTAGATTGACGTCTATGTAGATTCTCATCTCTACCATTACCAAAAACTTTTTTGTACTGTCATCTTTGATGTTTCATCATTTGCAACTATTAAATTGTTGTCTCTAACATTCTATCATCTGTGCTAAACTATTTTGTCATCTACATTATGGGTGGCCAAAAAATTAGTCATTTTTATAGATTGTCATCTCTGACATTTTGTCATTTGCACCTATATTAAATTGTAATCCTCGACATTCTGTCATCTATGCTAACCTATTCTGTCATCTTCATTGTGGGTGGCCAAAAAACTAGTCATTTTTATAAACTATCATCTTTGACATTTTGTTTTCTGCACCTCTATTAAACTGTCATCTCTAACATTCTGTCATCTATGCTAACCTATTTTGTCATCTGTATTGTGGGTAGCCAAAAATCTATAATATTTGTTAAGTATCATCTATGAAATTTAGTATTTTGTCATCTACATAGTTTGGCATCTTCAATCTACATTCTTTTGTCTATGCTCTACAAGTGTAGGTATCAGGTATATCACACTTCTTTTTATTTTGTTGTCTCTAAATTTTGTCATCTCTATTGTTTGTCATCTCTACCTGCATTCTGTCATCTGCGATTTTTTTTTTAAATGAGTATAAATCAAATTTTGCCTTTTAGTGGTTCCATAGGATTGGGGTCATTCTAAGCTTATTTACATATAGAAAAGATAACCAAAAAAAGTTAAAATAAATTTTCTCATAGTAAAGCCTTCATTTTGGAGTTTTTCTTATGAGGCTAATCAAGTTTATTTTTTCTTACAAATTGGAGCATTTTAGAAATGATTAACTATGTTTTCTTACAAGTTTTGCTTAATGTTTTATTTCTCTTAGGAATGAACTTGAGTGTTTAACTATTTGTCTTTGAATGAATGTTGCACTTAATAGGATAAATCAAACACACTCTTGAATGGCTAAATATAAAACAAGAAAATTCAATCTTGAATGTATAGTCAATTCAATGAAACCTTTAATTTGGATGAATTTTGTTAAAACACACTCTTGAATGTCATTAAGAAATGGATAAGTTTTTCATTAGAATGCATGTTTAGGTTAGTCAAACACAATCTTGAATGCTTTAAGAAAATTGACATACTTTCATTAGAATTAATGTGTAGATAGAAAATACACTCTTGAATGCCTAAGGTCAATGAAGCTTGCTATGAAACATTTGGACTTGCTGCTTAAAATAAACTCACTCAATCTTGAATGACTTAATGGAATTGATTTCATTTTTAGAAATTTGCTTATATTCACTATTGATTTACTTTTGTTGATGAATCTTTATTTTTTATTATGATGACGATGTTGTCAAGTTGGAAAAAACATTGTATGTTATAAACATGAGTATCTTCAAGAATAGATTAGAAAATCTAAGCTTCATTAGAAAAGAACAAGTGTCTTTTAAACCCAAGACCACTTACATATTCACTCCTCTTGCACCTTTAGGTGATCTTGAGTGCACAATAAATAAGTGGTCTTATTTACACTTTTTAGGAGGCTTACTTGGGGTTTTTATCACCCCTTGGGACAACCTCAACTCTAGCATTCTGGCAGAGTGTAAATATTGGGAGGTGAATCAAAAGACACCTCTCTTGGAAGTAAAATCTTGTCACTCTTGGCTAAGCCCCAAGGAAATTTATACCTTTAGAAAGTGAAGATGGAGATTTGGGTTACAGTCTCCCCCTGGCTATGTGGCATAATTTTTCTTTCATCTATAGATTTGGGCCTCACGTATCTTGGGTATATCGAGGGCATCCCTAGTTGACCTTGTATATCCTACTCAAAACCTTATAGGATTGTTGGTATGTTCAACGTGCTAAGTGTTCAAAAACCTCCCCATTTGAAGGGGACACACACCACCTAAACTTATTCTTGTATATATTTCATTGTATGCTTTGTATGTTAAGTTTCAAAAAAATCCAAAAAAATCATAAAAGTTAAAAATCCAAAAACATTTCAAAAACAACAAAAATAACAAAAAAAAGCTCTTATTTTTCCCCCTCACTTCTTCGATCCATCAAATTCATCACCATTCTGCATCTCTTGTCTTAATCATTCAAATCATTCCTCAAAATATTAATCTTCTCTAATCATCCAAATCATTTCCCCATTTTCTTAATCATTTAATCAAATCCATAATCTTCATCCTAATCATGGTTCATAATCCACGTCAAGATCCAATTCCCTCATTCAATGATTCATCTTCATGATTCTTAATCCAATCCCTTGTTTAATTCATTCTTTTCTAATCAATTCCTAAGTCAATCCATTTGCATTTTCATCCAAAATCAATCAATCTTTCTTCATCTATCCAAATATTCTTCTAATTCAATTTTCATAAAATCTTCTACTTTAGACTTAGGAACACCATCATAATCCTTGGACTTTAATCCTAGTTATCTTGAATGACCCAAATCTTATCAAGGTTATCTCAAACCTTCATCCAAATATCAAATCAAATCAAATCCAATCAATATCAAGTCAAATCCAATTCAAATCAAGTCAACAAAAAGTTCAAAATTGCTCCTAGTCCTAGGTTCATATTTCATTCATCATCAAATATTTCATCACTTTTCATCTAAGATCCATGGATAAGAATTGGCTTAATCAAATGGTTGAAGATGTTCAAAGGCAATTTGGAGTTATACCCCCTTTCAACATACACATCAAATCACTCCTCAAAACTTCATATCCAATTCTAATCCATCTCACATTTTCTATTCTTCTACCTTTGACAAGGGAAATCCACCTCATTATCCTTCAACCACATATGATTATATTCATATCCCACACAATTCCTCAAATAGAAATTTCATTGCCAAAGAAATTGAGGAACTCAAGAATTCTATCTTGAGCCTAGCACATCAAAAGGAAAAATCTACCTTCCATGACATATGTCCTCTTCCCCCATGTTTCAAAGATCATAATCCTCATGTTGCATCAACCCAAATCCTCCATGTAATTCCCCATACTTTGAGCTTAATATCTAAAACCATAATTCCAATCCCCTACCCATACCTCCACCTCCACACAATCCTAATCCTCCAAAATCAACATCATTGCCAGCTTGTAATAAGTATGTCTTTGTCCCACAATCATTGGTAGAAAGCTTGTCTAAATACAAAGCTAAAAATAAAGCTATCCAATCACCCAAAGTCATACATCCAATTCCATCTCAAGAACTTTTTCCAAAGCATGTCATTATAGATTCCTCTTCTCCTCTAGATTCAAGCATTTCTCCATATCATTATTCCCTTATCCCCCAATATCCATGTATCCCTCTTAGTCCATCTCATGATCCCCTTCCTAATCAAGATCAAGACATTCCATGTATTGTGCACATTACTAATTCCATTCTGTCTCAAGAGTTAGGATCCATAGATCCTCCACTTTATGAAGATTCTCCTTCCATTCCATCCACTAACTCTCCTCCATGTCAAGATCAAAATGTTCCATCTCATAATTCAATTCCATCCACTTCATTATATGATCTAATCATTCCTTCCATCCACTACATGATCCTCTTTTAAGTCAAGATCAAAGTACCCCTTTATTTTCCTTTCATGATCCCACTTCATCTTAAGATCCTATTATCCCTCATAATCCCTGTTGTGATCCTAATCCTCCACATGATCCTATCACACCTATCCAATCCACTCATGAACCCCATATGCATGGAAGTGCATCTTTTGTTAAAAATAATAAGTATCACATTTAAGAAATAATGTCTCAAGATGTTGGTAAACTTTCCACTCCTTCCAATTCCAAAATTCCTCCTTCCAAACTTAAATATTCTCAGCATCCATATTCTAAGTCCATTTTGGGCCCTTATATCCATACTCCAATTCCTTCCTCATTTTCATCCATTTTGGGTCCTTATGTTCCAAAGCCAAACCCTTCATTACTTCCATCCATCTTGGGTCCTTACATACATCCATACATCATATCCAATTCTTCCATGTCATCCTGTCATGCTTCTAGTAAAGATCAACAAAGGCACACATCCTTGAACTCATTTCCATGTTCACCATCATAATTTCACCCATAAGCTCTCCATACCACTTATCCTCATACACTCATACCATGGCCAATGGCAGCAAGTTAGATGCCAAAGATAAAGTGAATCAAGCCACAAATCTGCCAAAATCCAAGGATCAACATGTTCCCTCTAAAAGACATGTTCAAGAAAAGAAAAATATGATCCAAAGAAAAATCAAAAGGCCACAAAGGCTAAAAATGATAAATGCAAAAAAAAAATTGGATTCCAAATCTAGTTAATGAAGCAATGAATCTCAAAGAAAGATTCAAAAGGGCATCCAATTTTGCTAACCCAAAGGCTTCCCTCATTCCTAAATCATCCAAGCTTCCATTTTCCAAATCCATTTTGGGTCCTTATATACCCAAATCCACCATCCTAAATCCATCATCTCCTTCATCCATTTTGGGTCCCTATTTCTCGAAGTTCAAACTCTCTCCTACATATCCTCCAAAATTTCCTCCTTTCCATCGCCCTTCAAAGTGTGTGTCAATGATGATCTTTTCACTTCCTTCATCCACTCATGCATAAGTCTTCCAACCTAGCTACCATCAACCATGTCTTCCTCCCAACCACTTCACCCCCTTAATCTAAAAAAATTCATAAGTCATTGTCCTCCATTCCCTAATCCACTTTATCCTTCTTTTCACTATCCTACCAACATCTATGAGAAGATAGTCCAAATTCCTTCAAAATAACAAAGAAAAAAGAAAAAGATATCAAGGGATTCCATCCATGTAACTAGATGCTTGAGTCATCTATTTGTTTCCTTATCATGTATCCATTATCTTCCAATTCCACTTATTCATCCATTCATTTTTTCTCTTCCACTTTCACTCTACATTGGGGGCAAGCTCTAACCATACCAAACTTCCATACATATCTTCCATACTCCCATCTACCATTTAGTTTCATCATTTCTTTCCATCCATCCATATGCTCACTTGACATATCCCTTGCGCATTATCCATACATTATGCTATATACTCCCATAATGCTTCCATATATTTGATCTTGACATTCTAGCCATATCCTGCATCCTATAGTCCTTGTCATGTTCACCCATACTCCTATATACTTCCATCCTTCTTTCATATGTCCTTGGTCTTGGTTATCCCATCTATTTCATTCATTTCATATCCACATTTCATCCATACTCTTCATATCATTATCCATTTTTCATACCATCCCTCCCATATCCCTTACTCATTCCACTTTCATGTCCATGCTCATGATCCATACTAGAGGCACAATACTAAAATGTTCATACACACTTTGGAAGAACACATTATTTCACTCCCTTCATCCAATAGCCATTGCACCATCTCTCCATTTTCATGCATCCTTTCCCACCATATTTCCTTCCATTTTCATATCCTTGGTATGAGGCATTTGAACTCCTTTGAAACATGGTCCTTGGTTTCCCATTGTTTGATACCATATCCTTTGGTCCTCCATTCTATTCCTCCATTTAGATATTTCCACCCTTCCCATTCATTTATCATTCCTTGGTTCTCCCTTGTTAATGGTCCCAATCTAGTTATTTTCATCAATTCTATCAATTCATTTCCCCTCTCATCTAATCACATTCCTGTTGTGGTCTCCACAACACACGCCCCATTCCTAGTGAGGAATGGGGACCCCCTACTTTTTTTGACTCTCGAACTAAAAATTTGAGTCTGAGAGAAGAAATTTTGTTTGAGAGTTGAGTCCAAAAATCACAAAAAAAATCAAAAAATTAAAAATCACAAAAAAAATTTTAAAAAAAATCTTGCATGCACACATATCAAGGCATACGCACATGCAAGGAAAGGAGGAAGGGAAGTTATAAAAACCCCCTCCCCCCTTTTTTTCTTTTCTTTTTTTTTTGATGTTGAAACAGTAGAGCTGAGAGAGGAAGGTATGAAACCTCCCCCCTCCATTCCCATGATCTCAGGCTTGAGCGTGCATGCAGGAGAAGAAGTGCACGAAGAGCTACTTCCGTGCCCTTCTCGGTGCATGTGTGACGCTATCACCGCATCCCTCTGGGCTATGCGTGGCCACTACTTCGCGCACCCTTTTGAATGCGTGGCAGAGCAGCTGCTGCATGCACCTACTTGGGCCGTGCATGGCCGCCGCTCTGTGCACCCTTAAGGACGTGTGGCAGCTCGACTGCTGTGCGTGCCTTCTGGGCTGCTCCGCTGCGGTGCCCTTTTGGACGCGCGCGCATGGCTTCCACTGTGCCCTTTTTGGCGCACATGCGGCCTCTGTCGCACCCTTCTTAGCACGCATGACTGCCACCCCAAACCTCATTTTAAATTTTTGTTTTATTTATTTTTTTATTTTTATTTTTTATATATGATCTAAAAACCCAAAATATATATATATATAAATAAATAAAAATAAAAAAATAAAAAATCACAACAAATAAAATAAATTCTAGAATATCATTTTTTTTAATGTTTTATATGTATCCAGTGATTAATCATTCTTTTTCTTTGTGACGTACAGGTAATATAATCAAATGGTGTCCACATCCAGATCAACAACAATGCTAGTTGTGTACAAGTTCCAAGGCATAACCCCAAAGTCATGATTGCACAATGAACACTCTGAGATCAAAGACATAGAACTTGGACACACAGACTTGGGAGAATTTTTGAGGGTTTGTAACAACCCAACTGAAAGATCTTCTTTGAGATCTGCCTTAATCTGGTCTAGATTGGTAAAGGTAGCATCACATCCTGGGACTGTTCAGTCAGCTGAATTGATTATGACCTTATCTCGACATTTTGTTCCCGAGGAAAGGGTGGTAAAGAGCGTCACTAGGGAAGCAGTTTTAGATCTACAAACTAATAATATCAAGAGAGTTTTTCACTTACCTAGAGCTGATCAGTTTATCAGGCTTTCATATGAAGCAGCTGAGAGGTGGCATAAGGATCAGCACCAGGAGGCCATCGACATCATATATTCCTCATACTTCATTAAGAAGCCATCTTAGGGAAAGACAATCAATAAAGTAGATATGGCTCGAGGATACATGAAGGATGACATTGGATATTCAATCATTCTCTTGAGCAGAGTTATGAGATTGCCTGCAGCAGGTCATCTTGCTCCATTCATGGTTAACTTCATTGAAACCATCAGACATGCAAAGATGCCACTAGATTGGGCCACTACACTTAGTGAGAACGTGTGTGATCAGTTACAGATAGTAAAGGACAAGAAGAAGTTATATATGACTTCCTATGTGGTATATCTACTTGTAGCAAGAGCCACCGACTATCTTGGGTTGTACAAAAAGGGCAATATGCAGGACCCTAATGCATGGTCGTATATAGTTTATCCTCAGCTAGTTAAAAAGAAGCTCTCGCCACAAAGAAAAGAGTACAGGATTGTGAATGATGCCTTTATCTTTTCCATCATTCGATTCATTGAAGGTGATTATGAAAAGAGATTGTTTGATGAGGCCAAGGAACAAATCACAGCTCTCGATACATATTTTATCTAGTTCTAGACATTCACATACATTCGGGTTGGTGGTGCATCTATCCATCCAAAGAAGCTCCCAAGGTACCCAAGTGACAAGTTGGTTCTAATGGAAATTTCTCGACAGATTGAGTCAGCTTATGAGAGGATCAAGAAACAATGAAGACCTTATTGGGATTGGCCATTTGTAATAGGAGCATACTAGGTAAAGAGAAATTAGGATATCTCAACTTTCGAATGGGAATGGGAGAACTATCCTCTCAAAGAATATAACTCTCCCCGGCCATTCTTTGATAATGTTGGTAAAGTGGAAAATCTGGTAGGAAAAGAGTTCTACCATGAGGATGCCATTGAAGATCATTGGATGAATGCCACAAATAACTATGATGTCTATATCAGGGACTATTGTAGAATGACTTTGTATTTAGTAGAGAAGGCTCTCCATTTGACCCTCCCGGATGAGATAAGGCTACAAGATTCGTAGGAGCTACTAGATCCCTTATTCAATATAGATAAGGTTGGCAAGAGGCCCATTCTGAATGCAAAAGTTGATAGGGAGGAAGGAGATGACATTAATGATTGAGCAAGACATGTCATCAAAATGACAAAGAGTTGGATCAAGAAACCCTTTCCACTTGATCCGATTCTGGACACAGTGATATTCCATGCACATGCTCACCCAGAAAGGGTAAAGGGGAGGAAGGTCATAGTTCCTATCTTTGCACTCCAGTCTCCTATTAGGCCAGAAATAGTCTGCCATCTTGATTGTCCTGTGGGATACTACCATCCTTTAGAGAAGAAGAAAGAAAAGAGGAAGAGGGCCTCTCCTCAGAGGATCCAGATAGAGCATGTTGAAGAACAGGCCCCTTTGCAGCAACATGAATCTACTTTCCAAGACCCCCGAGACCCTAGAATTTCTCATATCTAGGTTGATTTTCCATTGCCTCCTATTTTGTCAAGCCAACAAGAAGAAGGAGAGATTCTAGAGACATCCATTCATCCGATGCATGAAGAACCTGCTTCTCCTATGGTTCCACGGAAGCAAAGGAGGGTTAAGGTTAGAATGAATAAGAGGTAGAGAGTTCGTAAAAGATTAGTGCCTAATCCATTTGTTCCTGAAACCATTCCTGAGGAAGAATCAGATGAGGATGAGATAGAGTCGGATGGGGAGGAAGAACAAGTTCCTTTATAAGGGAGAACTTGACTTGCCAAAGCCACAGAATTTGAAAGAAAGAAGAATGTCACAAATACCCCACCACCCACCCAAGCTGAAATAGTAGAGCTCTCTTCTTTAGAAGATGAAGTACAACAATGGTTGAATGAGAAAAGAGAGCTAGGTGATGATATTCTCTCCATTCCAGATTTTGATTCATGCTAGTGGGTATAGAATTGGTCGGAGATAAGATTAGAGATACTCCTACAAGTGAATTTCAACAGCAAGATTGGATGTAGATGCCACTTGAGACACAAGGTCCTCATCCAATGCCCCACATCTTCACCTCAGGCTATGATGGTAGATAAGGTTTCAGTGACACCTCCACCTCTGAGTTCAGAGGAACATGTTTAGAAAGAATCATCATTAGAAGGAGAACTAGAACCAAGGACTACTAATGAGCCACCAAAAGAGGCACAAGTAATGGAATGTATACAATAGCCTTCCCAGGAAGTTGAGGATCAAACTACGAGATCTACAGAAATTGAGACTATAGAAGAAGAACCCTCACAATAGGAGACTTTGAGTAAGAGTGACAAAGGGAAGGAGGTAGTTGAACGCATCCCTTCATCATCTAGAGGCAAGGTTATAGAAAGACATATCCCGAGATGGTTTCGAAAGGAAATAATGAGAAGTGCTAAGCATCAATTCCTTGCTTCAGAGGATGATATTTCTGACATTGCAGAGATTTTGAACAAGCCTGATTCTCCCTTATAGGATGCAACACCATTTGCATTCATTACCACCTCTCAGAACCAGAACTTATTTGCACAAGTGGCTCACCCTCTGAAAGGTACAGATGAAGAAGTTGTCAGCCTTTAGGACTATGAAGTGAAGGATATCATGTTAGGGAAGCCTACATGAGATACTACTTGACAAATGATGACTATGGGAGTCAAAGAGGTTCTTAACCATATGGAACATGATGAGATTTAAATTAGAACACTTCGAAGGCAAGTTGATATCTTGAAAGGATATCTAGCTAAAGTTATTGGTCCTCTTGATTCTGAATGCCTTGAGGAGACTTTGACTACCATTCTTAAAGAAGGGGAAGGTGTAGGCTCAGTCCATTCTTGAGAGCTTGTCAGGATTGGTGAGACAACCTTGAGGATAGGGGTGTCACTATAATTATAGGAAGTCTGAAATTATTACATGCTACACAAGACAATTTTGATAAGATCGTGGCAATTTTGAGATAGGACTTCAGTATTATGGATGAGGTACGGGTTTGGAGCAAGGATTTGCAAATTCTACAGGCCATAAAAGGACAAAGGTACCACATTCTAATTGATGTACATACCAGAGAAGAGCTAGACATGATAGATGATTGGATAGAAAAGATTGCAGAGGGAAATAAAGTGATGGAAACATTGCATGATGAGATACATAGGCTCAAGGACCAAGCTCGAGAGCGAATTTTGGAAGTAGCAAAGTTATATAGTGATGCATGCTTGGATATTTTTGAAGATGAAGAATGAGAAAAGCTCTTACTAGTTGAGGTAGTTGTAGAAAACTTTAGAAAGACTTTAGAGGAAGCATCCAGTGATGAAGACATTAGACAAGCCTTCAGGACAGAAGAAGCATTGTTAGAGTTGGATACCAAACTTAGAGATTTTGCAAAAACTCGAATTGAGGTGGACAACTATAGATAGAAGGTCAAAGATAAGTATGAGGCTTTGGATCTTCCTGATGCTGCTAAGATTACTGAGATTATAGAGAAATTCAAGGGCAAATATCCAAACATATCTTTAGGATGAAGATGAACAAAACCCAAATGCCAGAATTTCAATTTTGACACTTAGAAAAATTTTGAGATTTTTGACTGAGTTGAGGTCCACAACTCTGCAGCTTCGCATTTTCATGTAGCTCCGCAATTTAGAGGTGCACCGATTGTTAACTGCCAGTTCCAAAAATATCACTTTCCATGCATTGGGAGCACATTCTGATGGCAATTTTAACACTGACACACGCCTAGTGAAGGGGAAACTTCTATTTTTTGTGTCTTGATGCACTTCTACTTCAACTAATGGATTCCTCCTACTTTATCTCTCATTATTTCATTATTTTTGACATGTAAAGGGCTCATGCATCCAATTAATGAATAAAATATGGATGGAGTCCCTCTAAGCACCAGTTAGATTACCAGTTTGTATATATTTAGTTTGTTTTAATGTTTTAAAAGCATTTTATTGCATCAACATATCTCTCACTCTCAACACAAATTGAGGAGATGATTTCTTATAAATACCCCATTGTAAAATGTAACAAGGGTCACCGTTATTATGCAATAAAATTATGCTTTTGGTGCTAGCATTCGGAGTGTAGTTATTCTTGCCTGAATGTGTCATTGTTTTATGGATTTTATTCATGAGATTTTGATTGAGCCAAAGGTTTATTGCATTGTTTCTGGTTGTGCGATCTTTTAGTTCTAGTGTTTGCTATAGATATATGAATTCTGTTGGCGTAACGAGCTTGAGAAGAGATCACCTGATTGTGTCTACATAGCTTTTTGTCTCGCATGAGCGCACTTTCCATGGCCTTGTGATTTGATGAAGAGTGAAACATCATTTGATTTGTTACAGATTCTCACCAATGATTGCATCAGTGGATTCTAGGAAGCGTTTCTCCTATTTTCATTGGTTTCCTACCGATTTCTTCAAAGGTTTAACTCACAGCGTGTTGTGTTCTGTAGCTTATGTCCGTTTAGGAATTTCACTTTCAAGTTATTTGATTTCATGTTATTTGCTTTAAATTTCATTATTTTCTTTGCTAAACCCCTGTTAGAATAGGACCTCATAGTAGTTGCATTGTTAGAGTTGCATTCATTGAAAAATAGAAAATACAAAAATATTGTTCTTTTGGTGTGATATTTTTGAGACAGCAAATAGATTTTACTTGATTCCAAGGTAAAAGAGTTTTTTGGAACCAGTAAAGGCTTCCTCATGAACATTCACATTTATCTTCTATTGAGCAGATTTTGGTACGTCGCAAGACAAACACTGAACCTTGGAGCAGATCCTTAAAAAGATTTACTTTTCAAGGGAGGAATTACACTATGGATTCCTACCGTTGACCTTGTGCAAAATTAATGCCCAACAATTCCCTTCATCCAATCATTTTATAAAAATAAATTTCAGACTTATTACATCATTCATCTCATTTAATCAAATTTTTTCCATTATCTTATCATATCTTATATAAATTCTTCTATTTATCTCATGACACTGAGCTTTAACCCATCAAACTAAGCTTATCAAATAGTGATTGCAAATAAACTTACACAATTTTACATTGAGACTAAATGATTTGAGAACATCATTCCTTTCACTGTCATTGCCAGTAAACAATCACAAACATTTCAATACAATTCAATAAAACAATCAATTTTTGCCTTATAGGATGAATCCTTCCTACACAGGCTTAACAATTTCACTATCAGAATCAGGTTCATGGCAAGCACTATGAACTGAATGACTAATTGGTCATAAGGTCTTTTTGTTGATTTTATCTTTGTGTATCAATGATAGCCTTCTCAAGTGTGGCTTGATCTTCAATATCTTAGAATCATGTGAATGACTTAACCTAATTACACGTGTCATTTTGCAATATGATCTACTTCCATGATTCTTTAGCACATCCATGTCAGTTTCAAGTTATGGTTATGCATTGCTCACTGGGGGCAACAGGTTAGCACACTTTTCACCAAGATCCCTAACAAGACTTTGGGTGTGCCCAGACCTCTCCAGTGTGTATATGTCATTTGTTCCATCATGACTCTGAAACCCACATCTATTATGTTGAGAATCTAGTCCACATAAAGGAATCTTTTCATCAATGCTACTATTGCATTTGATGTATAACTCCTCTTGAAAAATCAAACTAAGGTGTGCTCTTCCATATGAACACAATTGAACCCCATGCATTCATGTAGTTAAGTTGCATTTAGATTAATCATTATCCAATTCACCCCACTTCATTATGATCTTACCAACAAGTCATGCAAGGCCTTCTTTTTAAGCCTTTTTCCTTCTCTTTTCCTTCTTGTGTCTATTTTTGAGAAAATGGGGCAAAATATATTCCTTTTTCACCCCATTTCCTTGAGGGGACACCCTCCTCCCCTGTCATCATCATGAAACAACTCCTAGACTCCTATCCTCTCTTGGGCAACCTATATTTTCTTTTCTTTAATATAATGTCATCCCAACATCACACCAAAGCGGGGCAAAATGTAGACACTTAAAATTGTCCTAAACACTATATTTATTCATTTAATATTTCTTTTGACACTATAGTTAATTATTTACTAGTTAATTGTATTTTTCATATACTTCTAATTATTTAATTAAATAGGTTCACTTTCCTAATGTATTTGAATTTAATTTAAATACTTCCATCCCTAATGTGTTAAATTTATTTAATGCATGATCCTCCATAAATCCCCTTTTAAATAAATCTTATTTATTTAATTCCCTCCATCCCATTAAATTCTCTAAACCTATGATTAAATTAAATCTTATTTAATTTAATCTTAAACCTAGTCTACAACCGTCACTTTCATCCTTTTAAGCCTACCCACTACTTAATCCCACTTATTTTCCTAAACCCCTTTTATTTCCTAAGTGTGTTCTCACACATGTGTGAGGAACCCTTCACACTTCTCACACCCCTCACACTTCTCATACCTCTTACACCTTTGTCCCCCACTCCTTTCTTCAAGTTTTCTCACACATGTGTGAGAAAATTTTGAATGTTGACCACTGGCATGACTTGCCTATGTGTCTTCTTTGTGGCACCTAGGTGGATGCCACATAGATGTCACCTCACCAAGGCCTCTCTAAAACTTATAAATAGAGCCCTTGTCTCAAGCATTATATATCTCCCTCATATGTATTGTTATTATGCTAGTTTTTCATTTGAGTTTTTTAATGATTTTCTTTAGAGTTGCATTTGTTACTAACCAGTTGGTAGTTGATAGATTTCATCTCATTTTTCTTAGTTATATTAGTTTCCTTCTTGCATCCATCTCCATATCCCTTGAATGCTCTCAAACATGGCTACTTCCATAGCCATTGTTTGAAGTATTCTCCACTCATTTAGCATAGTTTCATCATTATATTGTATTGCATTCCAAGAGATTCACATAGTTGTGTTTTGGGAGAGCACACCAACATCCCTCTAATCCAAGGCACACCAACAAAACCTCTCATGAATTCCTTTATTGAGCTACTTGAGGTTGCATGAGGACTTTGGCTTTTGGTTGCTTTCAGTTGTAAAACTCAAGCAAGTGTTAGTTCTATTTCATTTTATTTTGGATATTTGATATATGTCTCTTACTCCCAACAGGTCAAGTTTTCTTGCATACATCTCCAAAAAAATAATATATTCCAAAACAAAAAATTAAAAATTAAAAAAAATCCAAGTGGTGAAAACTTGGAGATGGGCACTACTTGAGGCCTTTGTACCCCTATTTCTTAGCACGTGTCCTTGACACTTGGCCTTTCTCCATTATGCCTTGTCCTTGTTGCCTTGGTTTTGAATTGGTATTTATCTAGGGGGCATAACTATGTTCACTTTGGTCTCTTGGTTGTGTTAGTCTTTAGGACACCAATTGTATTTTTCAATACAACCCCTGAGATCGAGTGTTTTTCAACATTTATTAGTTTGGTTTTACCCAATTTCATCATGAGATCTTACCTGCTTGCAAGCATTTGATCCTTAACAAATTTTTAGTTAACTCTTTTAAATTTTTTAAAGACAAACACTTAATGCTTGACCTATGTCATAATCTTTTCTTTGTGTGCTAACTATTATTAATTTTTGTTGAGTGTCCTTGTTTGATAAGTCTCTCTGGGATGCATAGCTAGAGGACTTGGGGCATGGGGCATGTTTTTATTTTATTTTTCTTGTGGGTATGGTCTTGAAAGTCTAGAGTGTCTCTTGTTGTCCCCTCAAAATACTTAGGAGATTTGAGGCATCGTCCTTGACTATTTTTACATAACCATTCTTTTGATCATCCTGACAGCTATACCTTGATGCCAACATGGTTTTGATACATTAAATTGTGTAAAAACCATTAAATTGGGTAAGCTAACATTAAGGTCATCTTGAACTTTATGTATTTTATGCTTATGTTAGAATCTTTCCTCATTCCAATCCGATATAAATCACATTCATATCTTCATAGTTGCACTTGTAACTAGTGATGATTATGTGATTTTCTGATGTCCATTAATAATGGCCCAATGATGAAAATAAGTTATGTAACATTATCTAATGAATGATGAACACAAAATCCTATGTTATAGTTTCTCTTTTGCAATTACACCTTCGCATTTTCATGTAGCTTGCATTATTAGACTTTATGTTAGTTTGCATTTTTAGGCTACATTATGAGTTTGAGAGGGTTTTCCCTTCATCTTTCTTGTGGACTTTTAATCAACTATTTTCATAGTTTGATCTTCATTTTCTTATCTTCTTTCATGATCTCAATCGAAATTTCTATCTTAAATAGTTGATTGATTTTGGGGCATTTTATTTTCTTCTTCTTTTTTCTTTCCATATCTTCCAAACTTCTATCTTCCATTTTATTTTCCCCCACTTCTTTTCTTCTAATTCACCTTTGGAGAATAATATTTCATGCTTAATGATCAACCTTGGTTCTATGATTCTTATATCTCTCATCTTACATCAAGAACTTTATCTTTTGTTCGATTTGATCAAATTTATAATATGGTGTTTCTCCTCTATCTCATTTTGATTTCAATCATGAGGGAGTAGTATCTGTCAACTTCAATCCTTGATTCAGTTTTATCAATTTTATCCTTGACTTTTAGGTCAAAATTTATTTGTATTATTTTTCTTGATGTGTTCTCAAATTGACTACATATTTGGGTTGATTTGTGATCCCAAATCGATCTCACAGTTCAATTTCTTTCTTTGATTACATGTGTTCCCAAATCAATCACACACTAGTCAAAGAGGGGAAAATATATGCACCCTAAAATGGTCACCTAGACTATGGGCCCCCATTATTCAATTTATCAAATTTTTTGAATCAATGGTTTGCAATATTTTATTAAATTAATTCAAATTAATTTCTTTGATTAAATTGTAATTTATTTCAATATTTCAATATTTCCTAAAGGTTTGATCATGTTATCCTAAGTTTAATTTAATTTTAAAAAAATCTCTTTTTAATTAAATAATTGATCCACATTTAATTAATTAAGAGAAAAATCCCTCTTTTAATTTAATTAAATATTTCCTATTTAATTAAAAGAACTTGCTCCCTTTTAATTTAATAAAAACCTCTTTGAATTAAAAGAAGATCCCCCTTTTAATTAAATAAATAAAATCCCACTTGAAAAAAGGAAATAAATTAAATTAAATTAAATTAATTTTTTTATTTTCTCTACACTTAAATGCACATATTTGTAAGTGGGATTCCATTTAGTTTTCCTCCTCTTTTCTCATTGGTGTAATTTTGTCTCACATAGATCATTCTTTCTCCACTCTTGATTAAATTTTATTGTCTCTTAATCTTAATCATCTATTATTCTTTTTAAGGGAGAGCCCTCTCCTCATTTTTTCATCCATGATTATGCTATTTTTATGCTGCAAGTTTGGAGAGCAATTTTTAGAGGAGTTTGACCATTAAAGCTTTTTTTAGAAAACTTCTATCTTCTTGTCTTCTTCTCTCATGTATCTATGGCTTTCATCAACATGATCCATCTTTGCATTTTCATATTACTTTAGATTCATATTTTTTTTCATAGACTAAATATTGCACTATAATTTCCTTTCATAGATTGGATTTCATTTCTTGCATTTCTTTGCATTGTCATCATTTAGATGAGTTTTCATCTTCATTTGCATTCATATTTTGATCTTTGGATCTTTCAATTCTAGCAATATTTCTTCATATGCCCTGGTTTTCCATAGTAATGGCAATCTCTCTATCCTCTAGATTGATACCTCTTCCCCTTTGACTTTCCTCTTTATTTTCCATGATTTTAAAATTATTTCCTCTATTAGTCATTATGCCTTTGCCTTGTGCATTCAAAGCACTTCCTGATGTAGATCTAGCTAAGGATTTCCTAGTATTTCATCACTCAAAATAACACTGATCACATAATCATCTTTTAGGGTATTATATCCAAAAATAGAATTACTTAGACTCATTACCAAGCCATTTTAGTTTTCAGGCAAAGAACACAAAATCAAGAGAGCCCTAATTTCCTCATCAAAATTAATACCCACAGAAGATAACTGACTAATAAAAGTATTAAACTCATTCAAATAATCTACAATAGATCCACCTTCTTCCATTTTCATATTAAATAAACTCTTCATGAGAAATATCTTATTCGAAGTAGAGGGCTTCTCATACAATTTTGCTTGAGTTTCCATCAACTCCTTTGTCATCTTCACTTTTGTAATGTTAAATGTTATTGATGGTGCCAGGCATAACCAAATGCTTCCAAGTGCCTTTCTATTTAAAATCTCTCATTCCTCATTTGTCATAGTTCCTTGGTTCTTGGTTTTTCCTTCCAATGGCATCCATAAATCCTTCTAATAGAGATATTCATTCATTTGCATCTTCCATAACTGAAAGTTTTGCTCATTAAACTTGTTAATCCTCAGCTTGCCTTCGTTTGTAATTGCTCCCACTCAAATGCGAGACCTTCTTGTAGAGGATCAACTCTTCATGAGAAATATCTTATTCAAAGTAGAGGGCTTCTCATACAATTTTGCTTGAGTTTCCATCAACTCTTTTGTCATCTTCACTTTTGTAATGTTAAATGTTATTGATGGTGCTAGGCATAACCAAATGCTTCCAAGTGCCTTTCTATTTAAAATCTCTCATTCCTCATTTTTCATAGTTCCTTGGTTCTTGGTTTTTCCTTCCAATGGCATCCATAAATCCTTCTAATAGAGATATTCATTCATTTGCATCTTCCATAACTGAAAGTTTTGCTCATTAAACTTGTTAATCCTCAACTTGCCTTCGTTTGTTATTGCTCCCACTCAAATGCGAGACCTTCTTGTAGAGGATCACTAAAAAAAAAATTGTGATGGTTTGGCTATAAAAAATGATGACGATCTAAGCTATAAAAAATGACAATCATCTAGCTCTAATACCACTTATTAGGATTAACCCCAGATAGAAATAATAGTTACATGAAAATATAACCAATATCAAAAAGTGATAGATTGCACACAAGCAAACACAAGACACCAAGATTTAACATGGTTCACCCAATCCCTATGCTATGCACACCAATAGTAAGTCCAATATTATTCTTATCTAGTGATTACAACCTTATTGCAATTTGCAATCCCTTGCAGCTGAATACTACTACAAGAACTAATTTTTGCATCATACATTATGAAAATCCCTAACCCTAAGCCTTTTTATACAATGTTTTTGCCACTTACAAAATTAGGGCTAGAATAACATAAAAATAGTAGTTGATGCCTTTTATAATATAAGGTCATTTTTGGCTTCAAGGGCACTACCCCTTGACCTCGTCTTGGGGGCACTACCCCCAAACCCCCATAGAAATAATCTAGAGAGAAACTGCACTGAATAAACTTCTGAGTTTGATTAGGCTCCATATTACAACATGACTGATATAGAAATGTCACTTTCTCTTTCATCTTTACCTTGAATCCTTATAGTCTTATCCTCTTTATTTTCCATGATTTTAAAATTATTTCCTCTGTTAGTCATTATGCCTTTGCCTTGTGCATTCAAAGCACTTCCTGATGTAGATCTAGCTAAGGATTTCCTAGTATTTCATCACTCAAAATAACACTGATCACATAATCATCTTTTAGGGTATTATATCCAAAAATAGAATTACTTAGACTCATTACCAAGCCATTCTAGTTTTCAGGCAAAGAACACAAAATCAAGAGAGCCCTAATTTCCTCATCAAAATTAATACCCACAGAAGATAACTGACTAATAAAAGTATTAAACTCATTCAAATAATCTACAATAGATCCACCTTCTTCCATTTTCATATTAAATAAACTCTTCATGAGAAATATCTTATTCGAAGTAGAGGGCTTCTCATACAATTTTGCTTGAGTTTCCATCAACTCTTTTGTCATCTTCACTTTTGTAATGTTAAATGTTATTGATGGTGCCAGGCATAACCAAATGCTTCCAAGTGCCTTTCTATTTAAAATCTCTCATTCCTCATTTTTCATATTTCCTTGGTTCTTGGTTTTTCCTTCCAATGGCATCCATAAATCCTTCTAATAGAGATATTCATTCATTTGCATCTTCCATAACTGAAAGTTTTTCTCATTAAACTTGTTAATCCTCAGCTTGCCTTCGTTTGTTATTTCTCCCACTCAAATGCAAGACCTTCTTGTAGAGGATCAACTCTTCATGAGAAATATCTTATTCAAAGTAGAGGGCTTCTCATACAATTTTGCTTGAGTTTCCATCAACTCTTTTGTCATCTTCACTTTTGTAATGTTAAATGTTATTGATGGTGCCAGGCATAACCAAATGCTTCCAAGTGCCTTTCTATTTAAAATCTCTCATTCCTCATTTGTCATAGTTCCTTGGTTCTTGGTTTTTCCTTCCAATGGCATCCATAAATCCTTCTAATAGAGATATTCATTCATTTTCATCTTCCATAACTAAAAGTTTTGCTCATTAAACTTGTTAATCCTCAGCTTGCCTTCATTTGTTATTGCTCCCACTCAAATGCGAGACCTTCTTGTAGAGGATCACTAAAAAAAAAATTGTGATGTTTTGGCTATAAAAAATGATGACGATCTAAGCTATAAAAAATGACAATCATCTAGCTCTAATACCACTTATTAGGATTAACCCCTGACAGAAATAACAGTTACATGAAAATATAACCAATATCAAAAAGTGATAGATTGCACACAAGCAAACACAAGACACCAAGATTTAACATGGTTCACCCAATCCCTATGCTATGCGCACCAATAGTAAGTCCAATATTATTCTTATCTAGTGATTACAACCTTATTACAATTTGTAATCCCTTGCAGCTGAATACTACTACAAGAACTGATTTTTGCATCATACATTATGAAAATCCCTAACCCTAAGCCTTTTTATACAATGTTTTTGCCACTTACAAAATTAGGGCTAGAATAACATAAAAATAGTAGTTGATGCCTTTTATAATATAAGGTCATTTTTGGCTTCAAGGGCACTACCCCTTGACCTCGTCTTGGGGGCACTACCCCCAAACCCCCATAGAAATAATCTAGAGAGAAACTACACTGAATAAACTTCTGAGTTTGATTAGGCTCCATATTACAACATGACTGATATAGAAATGTCACTTTCTCTTTCATCTTTACCTTGAATCCTTATAGTCTTATCCTCTTTATTTTCCATGATTTTAAAATTATTTCCTCTATTAGTCATTATGCCTTTGCCTTGTGCATTCAAAGCACTTCCTGATGTAGATCTAGCTAAGGATTTCCTAGTATTTCATCACTCAAAATAACACTGATCACATAATCATCTTTTAGGGTATTATATCCAAAAATAGAATTACTTAGACTCATTACCAAGCCATTTTAGTTTTCAGGCAAAGAACACAAAATCAAGAGAGCCCTAATTTCCTCATCAAAATTAATACCCACAGAAGATAACTGACTAATAAAAGTATTAAACTCATTCAAATAATCTACAATAGATCCACCTTCTTCCATTTTCATATTAAATAAACTCTTCATGAGAAATATCTTATTCGAAGTAGAGGGCTTCTCATACAATTTTTCTTGAGTTTCCATCAACTCTTTTGTCATCTTCACTTTTGTAATGTTAAATGTTATTGATGGTGCCAGGCATAACCAAATGCTTCCAAGTGCCTTTCTATTTAAAATCTCTCATTCCTCATTTGTCATAGTTCCTTGGTTCTTGGTTTTTCCTTCCAATGGCATCCATAAATCCTTCTAATAGAGATATTCATTCATTTGCATCTTCCATAACTGAAAGTTTTGCTCATTAAACTTGTTAATACTCAGCTTGCCTTCATTTTTTATTTCTCCCACTCAAATGCGAGACCTTCTTGTAGAGGATCAACTCTTCATGAGAAATATCTTATTCAAAGTAGAGGGCTTCTCATACAATTTTGCTTGAGTTTCCATCAACTCTTTTGTCATCTTCACTTTTGTAATGTTAAATGTTATTGATGGTGCCAGGCATAACCAAATGCTTCCAAGTGCCTTTCTATTTAAAATCTCTCATTACTCATTTGTCATAGTTCCTTGGTTCTTGGTTTTTCCTTCCAATGGCATCCATAAATACTTCTAATAGAGATATTCATTCATTTGCATCTTCCATAACTGAAAGTTTTGCTCATTAAACTTGTTAATACTCAGCTTTCCTTCGTTTGTTATTTCTCCCACTCAAATGCGAGACCTTCTTGTAGAGGATCAACTCTTCATGATAAATATCTTATTCAAAGTAGAGGGCTTCTCATACAATTTTGCTTGAGTTTCCATTAACTCTTTTGTCATCTTCACTTTTGTAATGTTAAATGTTATTGATGGTGCCAGGCATAACCAAATGCTTCCAAGTGCCTTTCTATTTAAAATCTCTCATTCCTCATTTGTCATAGTTCCTTGGTTCTTGGTTTTGCCTTCCAATGGCATCCATAAATCCTTCTAATAGAGATATTCATTCATTTGCATCTTCCATAACTGAAATTTTTGCTCATTAAACTTGTTAATACTCAGCTTTCCTTCGTTTATTATTTCTCCCACTCAAATGCGAGACCTTCTTGTAGAGGATCAACTCTTCATGAGAAATATCTTATTCAAAGTAGAGGGATTCTCATACAATTTTGCTTGAGTTTCCATCAACTCTTTTGTCATCTTCACTTTTGTAATGTTAAATGTTATTGATGGTGCCAGGCATAACCAAATGCTTCCAAGTGCCTTTCTATTTAAAATCTCTCATTCCTCATTTGTCATAGTTCCTTGGTTCTTGGTTTTTCCTTCCAATGGCATCCATAAATCCTTCTAATAGAGATATTCATTCATTTGCATCTTCCATAACTGAAAGTTTTGCTCATTAAACTTGTTAATCCTCAGCTTGCCTTCGTTTGTTATTGCTCCCACTCAAATGCGAGACCTTCTTGTAGAGGATCACTAAAAAAAAAATTGTGATGTTTTGGCTATACTAAGCTATAAAAAATGACAATCATCTAGCTCTAATACCACTTATTAGGATTAACCCCAGATAGAAATAACAGTTACATGAAAATATAACCAATATCAAAAAGTGATAGATTGCACACAAGCAAACACAAGACACCAAGATTTAACATGGTTCACCCAATCCCTATGCTATGTGCACCAAAAGTAAGTCCAATATTATTCTTATCTAGTGATTACAACCTTATTACAATTTGTAATCCCTTGCAGCTGAATACTACTACAAGAACTGATTTTTGCATCATACATTATGAAAATCCCTAACCCTAAGCCTTTTTATACAATGTTTTTGCCACTTACAAAATTAGGGCTAGAATAACATAAAAATAGTATTTGATGCCTTTTATAATATAAGGTCATTTTTGGCTTCAAGGGCACTACCCCTTGACCTCATCTTGGGGGCACTACCCCCAAACCCCCATAGAAATAATCTAGAGAGAAACTGCACTGAATAAACTTCTGAGTTTGATTAGGCTCCATATTACAACATGACTGATATAGAAATGTCACTTTCTCTTTCATCTTTACCTTGAATCCTTATAGTCTTATATGTTTCATGCTTTAGTCCATTATTTCAAAATATTTAGTCAACTACTAAAGTGTGATCTCCTACATCAATGTGTAAGATATTCTGATCATATCATTTGATGTAATGTAATATCACTTATTAGATTTTTTAAAATAGGGGAATCACCCCTAACTCACCTCTTATATATTCATTTGCATCTTATGTTATGTATTATTGAATTTATCTTTTGTTTGATCCTTTGTATTCACATACTCCAATCTCACTTCTTTTTCTTGTACCAACACTCTCAAGTAATGATACTTGATAATAATGTGTTTGGTCATTGTATGCATCACAAGATTCTTTGATATGTTTATAGTACTTGTGTTATCACAATATGTTTAGTGATCTCTTCCTTCGTACCTTTCAATAATTTCTCAATCCACACAATATTTTAATAATTGTCTGTTGCAACAATATACTCAACATCTATTGTAGATTGAGTAATATAGTTTTTCTTCTTGCTTGTCCATGAAATTAGTTTTCATCCCAAAAATAAAGCACCTTCACTTGTACTTTTTCTATCACCAAATTTTTTAGCCCAAGCAGCATCTATGTAAACTTTTATTTCAAACTTGTTACTATTTTTTACCACAGCCCATAGTCTTTTGTTCCTTTCAGATATCTCAGTATTTCATAGTCATCATGTGATTTTCTCTAGGATTAGTATATAATCTACCATCAATGCCAACTACTAATGTAATGTCAAGTTTTCTACGTACAACATATTGTAATTTTTCAATCATTAACCTATATAATGTTTGATTCACTACAATTAAATCATCATTCTTTTATTTAATGACCATTAACCATGGGTGTTCCAACTGGTCTTGAATCATCCATTCCAAAAAATTTCAGTATCTCCTTGATATGCTTTAATTGAGTAATATAAAAACTATTCTTCATGTGATAAACTTATAATCCAATAAAGAACTTGATCTTTCCAAACATTGATATCTAAAATTCATTTTTCATCTCATTTGAAAATGAGTTACATAGCACATCATGTCCTCCAAATATGATATCATCAACAAAAATTTTAGCTAGAAGTGTCTTGTTCTCAGATTCACTCTTTAGATACAGATTGTTGTTTACATTAGTTCTTGTAAAATTAATTTTCAAAAAATAATTATCTAACCTTTCATACCATGATCTAGGAGCTTGCTTCAATCTATATAAAGCTTTATGTAGTTTACATACCATATTCCTCTTGTTGGGATTAACAAATCCTTCAAGTTGATCAATGTAGACTTATTCTTCTAAGATTTCATTCAAAAATGAAGGTTTAACATCTATTTGGTATACCTTGAATCCTTTGTAAGCAGCATATGCAATTAAACTTCTCACTTCATCCAATGTTGCAACTAGGGGAAATGTTTCACCATAATAAACTCATTCCTCTTGTCTATATTCCTATTGGAAACTACAATTAGAGAAGTTGTTACGTTGTCATTGATGTCAAACCTATTGGTAAGATAGAGCATCAAACCACTAGAGAGACATTTTACTAATAGTATAGAGTGTCATATTGTTTGATTGATGAAGAGGATTTGAAAAGAAGAAATCATGAGATAACCTAGGTAAAGGTTGAGTTGAGATGTGTTAAGTATAATGGATATACAATGTGTACTTGATAAGTTAATTCTTGACAAGATAATGTGTTGTTTAATCAATACATGAAGTGAAGAAGACAACTAGATGAAGTTAAAATAGAAACAAGTCAAAAGAATAAGCTTTACCAAGTGTCAACATTCATCAATCAAAGGAGTTGAAGTAGAAGATTAAGGAACTAAAGTAAAAGTCAAGTGTTAGTTATTGTTGAGAATATATGTGAAGAGCATGGTAGAGACTGAGTGTAGTAATGCTTGAGAAAGTGTGTTGATGTCAAGTGATAAAGTATTGTGTGTTTTGACCTACACAATAATGACCGAACATAAGAACACAGTGATTGCCAAGTAATAGTTTAAGAAAGATTTGATTTTGAGGATGACATAGATGGAAATTTGAATTAGTCAAAGTGTGTGGAAGAGAAGGATTGATGAGTTGGCATATTTAATGCAAAAGGAGAGTTCGTTGAGTGATCAAAGGCAAGGATTTGATCAAAAGTCTCTAAAAGAAGGAGAACAAAAAGATGGAAGGATTTAATGAATCTAACCTAACCCTAATATCAACTGTGCTGTTTAAGAAGAAAAATATCAAATTTACCTATTGAAAGAGGCATAAGGAATGAATTTTAAGGTTGGTTTGTTGTTGATTGATTATTTTTAGGAGAAGTTGTGAAAAGGAAAATAGTAGAGGTGAAATAAGAATTTTTTTGTGAAGCATGATTGCTTGAGGAGATGCCAAGAAGATCAATGATGGATATGTCAATGAAGGCTAATCAATGAACTAACAAATGAGCAAATGCAGATCTAAATTTGCAAAGTGAGTTATACTTTAGAAATCAAACTTGCTATTACATTCTAAACATTGTATTAGTCAAAATACTTTAATCAAAGTTGACCTAATAGTCATTTTGTAATCCCTTAATCAAGGTGACATTTAAATGAAAAGTTCTAAAGTCCTCTAACAAGGTCACTCCTAACAAAGTCATTAAATCCTTTAATAGGGTCATATTTATGTTGGAAATCTGATTTAAAATATCATTAATGAAGAAGATTGATTGAAAGAGGGAGATTTTTGTTAAAATAATGTTTTCAATCATTGTTTTGTCATTGATGTCAAACCTACTATTTTTAGGAATGACAATTGCTTATAAGATCCAAGTACTATCACTTAGTTGATTGATGAAGAGGATTTAATCAACAAGATGTAACAAGAGCGCCTAAGGGAAATGGTGTAGGCACACGTATTAAATCATCTAAGAGCACCTTGGTACCAGATGAAGACAGAGGATCAAAGATATCATTTATTGTTAATTGAGATATATTAAAACCAATAATGGCATTATGTAATGAACAATGTACTTTGAAAGTCAAAAGTCATAAAAGTCCTAGTAAGGACCTAAGGGGAACATGATGTAAAAATGAACAAATGAGCCATGGGGGTGGATTAGGGATAGTTTCTTATTTAGATGCATTTAATAAGATCATTTCATCATTCATAGGTTAGTGGCATAGGTTAGAAGGGCAAGAAATGCATAAAAACCATAGTTTGTAATTTGAATTTCAAATTCAAATGGTAACATTAGTTTTGGATGAAAAAGTAGGATTAGGTCCCTGTTTGTTAAAATAAGAAATCTCAACCAACTTGGTCAGTTGGGCAGTCAGTTAGGAGTCTATTTAATATGTCATAGCCTTATACAAGGTATGATGCATAGTTTGTACGAAAAAAGGATAGGAACTATACAAAACAACAATATATTGAATGAATTTTTAAGTTTTTCTTGCACATTTGGAGTTTATTTGATGGATTAACCTTTCATTTATGTTGGTAAGGTAATATTGTGAGGTTTTAAATCAATTTTGATACATTTTTTAACAAGTTACAACTTCTATTGTTGTTGTCATGCTGAAACATACAGTTTTGCATTGTTTTCAATGGGAAAATGAGGGATCCATCCTATGAATGCTTATTTGACCCATGGGATGGACCCTATAATTTCTAGCATGTCTAACTAACTCACAAAATGAAACAAATATGAAGAATGTAGGCTGAGAGTGAGAATATGCAAGTTTGAGTGGTAAAAGGATTATTTTGGGTACCCAAATTGATGCTAACTGTTACACAACCGTACATTTGGCTGAATTAGATATACTTTTTATTTGATAATCTTTGATAAGCTAATGAATACATGGTGAATCGTAAATTTGGAGTCTTGGAAGTGAGTGATTGGCCTAGATTGGTGATACCCTAGGATTTGAGGCTTTTGAAGCATGAAATTGGGGATTTTGTATCTAAACACCTCATAGAGTGAAATTGGTCATTGATTTACCTATTTGGACATAAATAATGATGATCCTATGAATTTCATAGAGTTTGGAGATGTTTTGAG
This sequence comes from Cupressus sempervirens, assembly GCA_028749045.1. Classification (NCBI taxonomy): domain Eukaryota; kingdom Viridiplantae; phylum Streptophyta; class Pinopsida; order Cupressales; family Cupressaceae; genus Cupressus; species Cupressus sempervirens. The sequence goes on from CM053785.1 coordinate 674,679,301, forward strand.
CATAATTCCTTTGTAAAACCATCAAATTAACCCTTCAAAAATTGAGACAGTCAAGTTTGCAAGCACGTTTCCCAAAGAAGTCAATATTGGGATTAAAAGGGTATCTGAAAAGGTAATTTTTTTGTTGATTTTTTTGGTGAATATTGGAGAAAAGTTGAAAAAATAGCCATTGTAGGGCTAATTGGGGCTAATAGGCCTAATAGATAATTTTGAAGAATTTGATGAATGGGAGTTGTGTAAAAGGTAAAAAGTGATTGGTTCTTGTTTGAAACATTTTTTTTACACATTTTACACCCACCCTAGAGATTTGGAGGCAAGATTGTGTGTTTTGTAGGTATTTGACCCTTGGAGTTTCTTAAGGACTAGTGGGAAACCTTCACAATTGAAGAAGCATTTGTATTGAACCACCACTTTTGCTACCCACTCTACATCAAGAAAGGTTGAGTTATGATGTTGTAATGAAGTGCAAGGATTAGTTAAGACAATGGTTAAAAGGTGTATTGATAACATACTTAAAGATACAAAGGTTGGCCACACTTAGAAACATTGGAGGAATAAGTTGTAATAAGCTTGACTGTAAAGCTTAAACTAAATTTATTAGTGGGTGTTGAGCAAGCTAGTTAAAGCCAAGCAAATTATTAGTTAGAGCAAAGCAAAAGGAAAATCTAGTGTGTATTAAGTGAAGTTCAAGTGCCAAGCAAAGTAACAAGTGTCGAGTGATATAATAGGTGTTGAGCATCAGTAAAACATAGTTGATGTCGAGTAACTTAGTATATGTCAAGCACTAGTGTTTCAATAGTGTCAAACTGTTGCATTATTGAAAATGTCAAAGATTCACCAAATCTAAGCTGACATAGTTGTTACCTTGAATTTTGTGAACCAGTTAGAGGATAAGGATGATGAGCTGGTGGCACAAAATTTTATGTAAATTATTTTTGAGCAAATTCAAAGGGATATTCAAGAAGATTCTAGAAGGAACATAATATGGATTAGATTTAATGAATCCTACCTAATCCATATGAATTAAAATTAAAGAAGGGAAGAATTGAGCTGGAAAAGGAACTCCAAGACTTCTATTTAAAGAGTCATAGACCAAGAAGCAAGAGTTGTTAGTGTGCCAAATTGTGAAGTGGTTAGAAGGGTGTCAAAGAGAAGACATATAGGAGAAGGAAGAATAGAGCATAGAGGCTCTGCTTTGATGAGTGGTAAAAGAAGAGATGATTGCACTAGTACATTGAGCATAGAGACTCAAGGAGACAAAGCTTGAAAGGAGAGTAAGATTTCAGAGCTACAAAGATTGAAAGCCAAGCAATGTGAAGGAGCTAAAGAGTGATCTAAAATCTGCAAGTTAAGTTGTATGTCATAATCAAGTCAAATAATTTCTAATACTCTCTAGCAATTGTTTTAGATATGAAAATTCTATGGACTTAGGTTGGTTTAACAGCCATTTACAAATCCTTTAACAAGGTGACATTCCAAGAGAATGTTCTAAAGTTCTCTAACCAAGCTCACTTCTAATAGGGTGGATAAATCCTCTAACAAGGTTACATTTAATAGTGTGTTGTAAGCCTTTCATAGGGAATTACTTCAGAAGAGTGAGAATTGAGTAGCATGTTATTGGTGGTTTTTCCCAAATTGGGTTTCCACATAAATCATTGTGTTATGTGTTGATTTTTTATGTGTTATGCTTGCATGTTGATTTACAGTAACTTGTTGATTAGGAAAGTTAAAGCTTAGATGAATGAATGGTTGAATGGACTCACTACACTTAGTGAAAAATTTTTGAATAGGACATTTTGACCTTGAATAACTAATTCAACCCCCCCCCCCCCCCCCCTTTTATTCTAAAGCATTTCTAACAATTGGTATCAGAGCCATCTGTTGATTTAGTTTCAAGGTACTAGAAGTAAGAAGATCAAGATGTCCAAGAAAGAAGTTTCCAAGCTCAACAAAGATAACTTTGTTGCATAGCAAAGTCTAATGAAATTGCACCTTGGATCAATAGGTGATTATGCAAAAACCTCAATTGGAATAGAACATGTAGACCCAATTAGACCCCTCACTATAGATGATTTGAGCAAAAGAAAGGAACACAATCAAGCAATGTTGGAGACTTCCTCTGCACTTAGTTATGCTAAATTTGATGATATCAAATTTTGTGACACTACATTCAAGATGTGGAAAGCCCTAACAAATATCTATGGAGGAGATCAAAATGTTCAAAGAGCAAAGAGAGAAAGCCTCATAGGAAATTTTGATGACATGAAAATGGAGGAAGGAGAGGATGTTGCTCAATATGGATCCAGAATGAAAGAAGTGGTAAGTGCAATAAGAATTCTAGGTGGTCAATTGGAAGAAGAGACTGCCAATGGTAAATACTTGAGAACTCTGCTCCCTATCTATGCTATTATAGTTTCATCCATCCAAGAGCTAAAGTGTGTACAAGGAAACACACTAACCTTTGAAGGAATAGTAGGAAGACTCACTGCATTTGAACTATCTAAATTTGACAACTACAGACCTAAGAAACTTGAATCTACTTTCAAGGCCAAGCTAATATTGAAAGACACTAAGGAGGTGTTATCAAAGAAGAAAAGTTTAAAAGGAAAACATGCATCCAGTGATAGCAGCATAGATGAGAAAGATGTGGAACAGTTGGAAGCATTATTGGCAAGGAGATTCCATAGAGGCAAAGGAAAATTCAAAGGTAACCTCCCTATCATATGTTTTAACTAAAATGAAGTAGGACATATTGATGCAAGGTGTACACAAAAGAAGAAATACAAAGAAGGAAATAAATACAAAAATAAGAAAGAAGATGATAGTAGAGATTACAAGGACAAAGGCAAAAGATGCTACATTGTTGAAGAAGAATATGATGAGAATGATGATGAAGTAGTCTATGTAGCCATGAAGGATGAATCAGCTAAAGATGAAGATGAAGCAACAACATTGATAACCTATGTGAACAAGAATGACAAGTGGATCACAAATAGTGGATGCTCACATCACATGATAGGAGATAGAAATAAGTTTATTACCTCTACATAGTATGAATAAAATAGTGTTAGATTTGGAAACAATGCTCCATGTCAAATCAAAGGAAAAGGTTCCATTAAACTTACTGAGAAGATTTCATGTGATAATGCATACTATGTTGAAGGATTGAACTACAATTTGTTGAGTGTATCATAGTTAGGTAATGTAGGTTGCAAAGTAGAATTTGGAAACAAAACTGCCAAGATCTATGACATTGATGAAAATCTGATAGGAAAAGGTGAACAAACTAGGAGTAACTTGTTTTACCTAGATATGGAAGATGCAACATGTCTTGTTGTTAGACCTGATGATGGGTGGTTATGACATAAAATATTGTGTCATGTTAATTTTGGCAATTTGATTAGCATCAGCAAAAAGAAGAAAGTCAGAGGTTTGCCAAAACTAAAGAAGCTTGAAAACACAATGTGCAAACAATGTCAACTAGGGAAGATGACTAAGTCTAGATTCAAAAGAAAAACTTTCACTTCCAAAAAGTACTAGAGCTAGTTCATACAGACTTATGTCGTCCAATAGAAGTGCAAAGCTACCTAGGAGACAAATACATAATGTTATTTGTAGATGACTATTCAACGATGATGATTGCTATGTTTTTAAAGCAAAAATTTGATGCATTTAAAATGTTTAAGTGGTATTTGGACAGATTTGAGAAGGAAATAGGAAAGAGTCTGAAGTTCCTAAGATTAGACAGAGGAGGAGAATTTACATCAAAAGAATTTGAGATATTCTACAATGACAAAGGTATTAAAAGGAAAACATCAGCACCAAAAACTCCACCTCGGAATGGTATTGCTGAAAGGAGAAATAGGTCAGTGATAGACTATGCTAGAACATTGATGATGGAGAAAAATGTTGCTCTAAAATATTGGAGAGAAGCTATAAGCATTGTTGTTTACACCCTGAATAGAGTTTAAGTCAAGAAAGGTAAAAATGTAACACCTTTTGAATTATGGTATGGTCACTCACCTAATGTAAATAATTTCAAAGTATTTGGTTGCAAATGTTATATTCTTAAAGATACTAGAAATGGCAAGTTTGATACAAAGAGTGATGAAGGGATATTCCTTGGATACTCCACTAGAAGTAAGGCATATAAGTGTTTGAACACTAACACTAACAAGATCGCAGAGAATGAAAATGTAAATTTTGATGAGCATGTAGAAGTCCAAGTTGATGAGTCCAAGCAACTAGAAGATTATAGATCTTTTGTATACTTCTATGAAGGAATGATTGTTGAAGACAATGCTACCAATCAAGTTGGGAATTAGCAACAAATTTTAGTATCAACCTAGTCACACCTAGTGAATGTCGAGCTACATTTAGAAGTTGAGTTGCAAAATGAAGGAAATGCACATTCTAACTCTAAAAATAGTATACGTGAAAGAAATAATGAAGTATCAGATGGAGAACAACAAAATGACTCTAAAGCTGAAGGATCAAATATGCAAATAAGGACAGAACCAAGATTAGCTAAATATGGAAGAAGACATCACCTTACAGATCAAATCATTGGTGACAAGGATGTAGACCAATCACAAGGAATAGATTTAGGAATGAATCATGTCTATTGAGCAAGGTTGAGCCTAAAATAGTGAAAGATGCACTACAAGATGATGGCTGGTATAAAGCTATGGAAGAAGAGATAGATCAAATTGAAAAGAACAAAACCTAGACCTTAGTTCCTAGACCAGTTGACAAGAATCTAATTGGTACCAAATGGGTGTTTAGGAACAAACTTGATGAGAATGGTGAAATAACAAGAAATAAAGCCAGACTAGTTTGCAAAGGCTATGCATAAGAAGAAGGACTGGATTATGGGGAAACATTTGCCCCTATTGCAAGAATGGAAGGAGTAAGAACACTGCTTGCATTTGTTTCCTACAAAGGTTTCAAAGTTTACCAAATGAATGTCAAGTCTATTTTTCTAAATGGTATACTAGAAGAGGAAGTCTACATAGAACAACAAAAGGGATTCGTTGATAACAACAACAAGGATATGGTCTATAAACTACATAAGGCACTCTATGGTCTAAAGCAAGCACCTATAGCATGGTATGAGAGACTACACAAATATTTTGTGAAGATAAGATTTGAGAGAACAGATGACAACAGCAACTTGTACATAAAAGATGAAAAAGGTAAAGACATTTTGATATTTGAAATTTTGGTTGATGATATAATATTTGGAGGAAAAGATGTTCTATGCAAAGATTTTGCTAATCAGATGAAATATGAGTTTGAGATGTCAATGTTTGGAGAAATTAAATACTTTGTTGGTTTGAAAGTACATCAATTGAAGCATGGTATATTTTTAACCCATTCAAAATACATCAAGGAGATACACAAGGCATTTGGATTAGAAGACTCAAAACCAATTAGCACACCAATGGCAACAGGACATAAGTTATCCAAGAGTGATGAGTGAGCTGAAGTGAATCAAACAATGTATGGATCAATGATTGGAAAGTTATAGTATGTTGTACATAGTAGATCAAACATTGCATTAGTTTTTGGAATAGTGGTAAGATTTTTTGCAAATCCAAGAGAAAATCACCTAATGGCAGTAAAGAGAATACTAAGGTACCTAAAAGGAACTGATGACTTTGGTTTGTATTATAAGAGGAGTAAAAAGTTTGAGTTAAGAGCCTATACTGATGTAGATTATGGAGGTATTATTGATGACAGAAAAAGAACCAATGGAGGAGCACTTTTCTTGGGAAAAATACTAATTATGTGAACCAATAAAAAGAAAAGTTGCACCTCGTAGTTCACAACAAAAGTTGAATATGTTGCAGCTGCTATCAATTGCACAAATATTGTATGGATCAAAAACTTGTTGCAAGGTATAAAGGAAGAGTTAAATGAGCCTATGATACTCTATTGTGATAATACAAGTGCTATCAACATATCAAAGAACCCTATGATGCATAATAAAACAAAGCATATTGCAATCAAATATCACTATGTAAGAGAATTGGTGGAAGAAAAACAAGTGAAGATGGAATATGTAAGCTCAAAGCAATTGATTGCTGACATCTTCACAAAAGCACTACCTAAAGATGCTTTTGAGTATCTTTGAGGTAAGTTAGGGGTGATACCCCTAGCCAAGGCTACTTAAAGCAAAAGCAAGACTACCCTGCATCAAATGAATTGATTGTTAAAATATTATACATTGATGGAAAGGATACTTACTTTAGGACTCATGCCTAAAGTAATCAAGAGAGTAGAAGACCCAAATTAGTCACAAGCAAGGTGACAGAGGGAGAAAGTGAAAGAACTTGCAAAAGCTACACTTTCATATTAAGATGCTAAGATATTATATCTTTGGCATTATTGTCAAAGAGGGAGAAGTAGCAAAGAAACTAATCAACAGCAAATGATCAATGATATGAGGGAGAAAGTGAAACTTGTCAAATCTAGAGAAAGAAAAAAAGAAGTAGCAAGAAGCTAATCAGAACAAAGAATAGAAAAAGATGAGCAATACATACAAAGGAAGAAACTATAAGAAGGAAGAAAGGAAAGAAATAGGATATAGCAACTAAGAGGGAGAAGTTAGCAAAAGAGGGAGATGTGAAAACTAATGGTAACACAATTTTCTTTTTGGCATTTGACTTGCTATTCTAACCTAGTTAGCATGTTGATAACATGGTTGAATAGTTTGGTCTAATGGTCGGTCAGTTTGTCTTTCCATCAATGCCAAGGAGGGAGATTGTTGCAAATTTGATTGAAAAGATTATTGATGAAAAAGATAGACTGAAAGAGGGAGATTTTTTTTAAAAGAATGTTTTTAATCATTGTTTTGTCATTGATGTCAAACCTACTATTTGCAGGAATGACAATTTCTTATAAGATCCAAGTACTATCATTTAGTTGATTGATGAAGAGGACTTAATCAACAAGATGTAACAAGAGCACCTAAGGGAAAGGTTGAGTTATGATGTTGTAATAAAGTGCAAGGATTAGTTAGGACAATGGTTAAAAGGTGTATTAATAACATACTCAAAGATACAGAGGTTGGCCACACTTAGAAACATTGGAGGAATAAGTTGTAATAAGGGTGACTGCAAAGCTTAAACTAAGTTCATTAGTCGATGTCGAGCAAGCTAGTTGAAGCCAAGAAATTTCTCAATTGGAGTTGAGAAAAAAGAAAATATAGTGTCTCGAGTGAAGTTCAAGTGCTGAGCAAAGTAACAAGTGTCGAGTGATATAACAGGTGTTGAGCATTAGTAAAATATAGTTGATGCTAAGTAACACAGTATGTGTTGAGCACTAGTATTTTAATAGTTTTGAGCTATTGCATTATTGGAAATGTCAAAGATTCAACAAATCTAAGCCAACATAGTTGTTACCTTGACTTTTGTGAACCATTTGGAAGATAAGGATGATGAGTTGGTGGCACATAATTTTATGTAAACCATTTTTGGGTGAATTCAAAAAGATTATTCAAGAAGTTTTTAAAAGGAACATGATATGGGTTAGATTCAATGAATCCTACCTAATCTATATGAATTGGAATTAAAGAAAGGAAGAATTGAGTAGGACAAGGAACTCCAAGACTTATATTTAAGGAGTCGTTGACTAAGAAGCAAGAGCTGCTGGTGTGCCAAATTTTGAAGTGGTTAGAAGGGTGTCAAGGAGAAGACATCTAGGAGAAGGAAGAATAAAGCACAAAGGCTCTACTTCGATAAGTAGTAAAAGAAGTGATGATTGCACTGGTACATTGAGCATGAGACTCAAAGAGACAAAGCTTGAAAGGAGGGCAAGTTGTCAGAGCTATAGAGATTAAAAGCCAGGCAATGTGAAGGAGTTGAAGAGTGATTTGAAATTTTCAAGTTAAGTTGTATGTTGTAATTAGGTCAAATACTTTCTAATACTCTCTAGCAATTATATTAGATATGAAAATCCTATGGACTTAAGTTGGTTTAACATCCATTTGTAAATCCTTTAACAAGGTGACATTCCAAGTGAATGTTCTAAAGTCCTCTAACCAGGCCCACTTCTGACAGGATGGATAAATCCTCTAACAAGATCACATTTAATAGTGTGTTGTAAGCCTTTAACAGGGCAGGCCTTTCACAAGGCATCACTTTAGAAGAGTGAGAATTGAGTAGCATGTTATTAGCGGTTTTTCCCAAATTGGGTTTCCACATAAATCACTATGTTATGTGTTAGGCTTGCATGTTAATTTACAGTAACTTGTCAATTAGAAAAGTTAAAGCTTGGATGAATGAATGGTTGAATGAGCTCACTACACTTAGTAAAAAGTTTTGAATAGGACATTTGGACCTTAAATAATTGATTCACCCCCCTCTCAATTATTTTAAAGCATTTCTAACAATTAGTAGTTTGGTGTGTAGTCTTTAACAATTTTGGTTCTTAACTGAGCTCACTTCAAAAGAGTGAAAAATTGGTAGCAAGTTTGGTGGTTTTTTTTCCAAATTGGATTTTCACATTAAGTTCTGGTGTCAAAATGTTATTTTCATGTGTGGATGTTATTATTATGCATGCCATACCCATTTGTCACATAACCAAGTGAAACCTCCATTCTAGAAATAAGTCTTGAGCATGAACCAAAAGGTTTGAGAGCTCACTAGTTAAAAGCATCTGAGGTCCATTATTTTTATGCATAACTTTTCCTTCCTAAACTTAATGTTGAACTTGAACTCTAAACATATATGTTCAATGTTCAAGGTTCATAGGTTCACGTGTTCATAGTATTAGGTTAGTCCAAGCTTAGGATATTTGTCCATCTTTTGGACCTTACTGCTCATTAGTGAAGTTGAACGTCAAACATTTTATGTTCAAGCTCATCAGTTTAAGCAATAGATTTCAAATCTTGTCATCTTATGAGCACCAGTTCCAATATATTATGACCAATAAACTTGAACATTGAACTATCATTAGTAGTTCAAAGGTTCATGGGCCTAAATCTTGTCTTAGCATAGACACATGTTTAAGTAAGTGGTAATATGAAAGATGATTTTGACTTCCTAAGACCCATGGAAAAGACTCATATTAATTGATGATTAATGGGAATGATGGCAAGATATGTTTCAGTATGTGCAAAATTGAAGGCCAAAACATTTCATGATGGAAAGTACCTATCATTTCACTTATACTCTTATTCATCTACACATCTTTTTATCTAGCTAACATGCATTAAAAAAATTGTTTTCTTCTCATTCATTTTTCCATTGTTGTTTAAGATAAGAATTATGTTTTGTCTCGAGACACAAGAAGATAGTTTTAGGCCTCATATAAAATAAAGTTTTCATGCATCCAACATGATGAGTCCTTAATTTCTTTAATGTTGGTTGTTGTTTCTTTTCCTACAAATTAAATCCTTGTCTGTATATTTTCTTTTTTTCTCTTCTTTTCTTGTGGCTAGTCAATCTCAATTGTTCATGGCTATGTTCTGCCACAAATTGTTTGAAAAGGAGAAGCAATCAGCCATAAGTAGTTTCCTACCTAAGATTGAGGATACATTCCTCAATAATGGCTAGATTCTCTAATTCAAAACCTATATCAATATCTCAAAAAGTCTTTGAGAGTGGGTTGTTGCAAGCTTGTGGTTTCCCTGAAAGCCATCCCTTCCCTAGAACTTGTCCTAGCATGTCGAGATAGGTATGATTCTAATAAGAAATGTATCTACATCTACAGTGGAAAAGTCTTGGTATATGTGAACAAAAGTTTTTTTGATGGGTGTGTTGAGAATTTCTCTGCACAAATTTTATGAGGATTGGACTACCAATGCATCCAATGCCTAATTCACCATCAATGCTAACGAATACAATAATGCAATGACTAAGGGTTGGTTGCTCAAACTAGAAAGAGGTGGTTCTTTTCTTCCACACCCTCTAACTAGAGAATACATTAAATTGGGCATTAAGGATATTATAATTGTAGAGACCTAAAAATTAGCAAAGACTTAAAACAACACAAATTTTGATCAAATAAAGAAAATTAAGGACAAAATCAGATAACAAAGGAAAACAACAGACTTTCAAATCAATTGTAACATAATCTAAATTTTCATATAGATGTAGTATATATTTCAATAGATCTGTATTTGTAGCAAACTCTTGTTCTAGAACTATTACTGAGATGTTGGTCTGGTAGAAATATTAATGGCTGTAGTTAGAGAAAATGGGATATTCGTAGAGTTCTTGTTTAACAATGATTTGTTGGGTTTAGAATAGGTCATTGTTACTTCGATAGAACTCTGCACTAAGGTCTCATGAATATGTGAATCTACCATATACAAATTGGTGCCCACTGTGGGGCTTTGTCTTAAAGCCTCTACGTTCTTCAAATTTTCTTTCTACTCTTCTATTTTTCTTCTAGATCTATGTTTTTCTCTAGTTTCTTGTGTAGATTTGACTTATTACAAGTTTTACAATGTTCAGGAAGATCCATAACAGCAATAGTGAACTTTTGAAGACATTCTTGAGCTCACAAACAATGGATATGAGACTCCTCTAACACTTTGACACTTTTGAACACTGTTTTAGCACTTTTGCATAGTCTTTTAATGCATTTAAAGTGATCTTGCATTTGAAGTGTTATGTAACACATCTACCTTTTTTTAGAACACATCTGATAAATTTTTTAGCATATTTACATGTTTAAATAACGTATTGATTGTTTAAATAGTGCATTTACACATTTCTATAATGCATATGCCATTTTTTTTAGCACATATGATCAAAGTTTTAAATCACCATATCTAACTTGTAGATCTAATTATAAGTTGTTTATAGATCTCTTATGGGCTAACAGGAACTCATTGATTATTAAAAATTGTGAGAAGGGAATGAAGACACTCAGAAATGTGCCTAGCCTTTGCTAGCATCAAATTAGGTAGGCCTAAACCCTTTTCAATTAGATTGTAGCATTTCTATATTTATAACCTAGTTTAAGTAGAAAGTTTGCTTTTGTTGATCTATTCAGAAGTAGACCTATGCTATCAACTCACCAAGTTGATCAGAATGCCAAATCTTCTCTAAGGGTCAGTGGCAATCAATTTGGGACCAAACAAACATGTGGAATTAAGTAGGAGCTCTTGTCTTCTGTAGGTAAAGGCTCATAATTGAACAATATTTATATGTTGTGTTTGGGAGATCAAAGTAATAGGGATCTACTCTTAGTATTTAGAGTGATCAAACTCTCAAACCTAATTTTGATTTCTACTTTTCCTACTTTTTTACTAGGTAGATTATTCATCCATTGGAGGGATACCTCCCAAGATTTTCCTTAGTAGGGCTGGTGAGAGGAATTTCCTTCCATCTTACATTCCCAATTGAATTCAAGCCAATTGTGATGGCATTGATGGGAAGCTCTCTATTACAAGAGAGGTAAATTTGAACATTATTGGTCAAACACGAAAACCCTATAGTCACCAGCTTTTAGCTAACCTTGTTAGGAAGTGATTTCTTTCATTTTCTAGGTGTCTGCATGTTTATTTTATTGTTATTTATACTATAGTTAGTTTGAATGTGTTTTTTGTAATACACATTAATAAATTTCAGATCACGGTCTTTTTGGAAAATTTAACTACAAACTGGTACAAAACCCAATACAAATGATGTTTTATACCTTGAAATAACACATTCAATACTTGAAATGGTGCATTTGACCCTTTCTGTAATGCATTTGCCTCTTGTAATAGTGCATTTGACTAAAACTGCAATGCATTTGAAGACTTAAACAATGCATATAATCTATAGAATAGCACACAATAAACTAGTGCACACAAGCATTGAAATAGCACATTTAAACCTTTCTATAGCATATTTGATGAAAAAATTTAAACAAAAGCTATCTATACCCATAGTATTCATAAAAAAATGATAGATTTAGATACCCTTTTTCTTTTTCAATATTCTACTAAACTAAGGATTTCTAAAATTAACCACCACATTCAAAGCAAGCCATGTTCCAATTCAATATCAAATCTTTTATCTAATTGTTATCATTACTTCAAATTTGCATATCAAATCAGAAACCAATAGAAATACACATCTGTCCCCTACCTTATATTGCAAAATTGAGTTTATTGTCATCAACAATACCAAACACTTGCTTGTTGAAATATAGCTTGGTATTCCCAGAAATTTGGTCTAAAAGTAATCCTTATACTTCTAAAATGTGGAAGAGTCAATGGAATCTCATCCATGTCTCATGCCACTACATAAAACTAGTGTAGCTACAAAATAGAAAGAGCCTAAAAGATCACCCATACGGGTAAGTGCTAGGATAGCAAAAATGAGGATCAAATCTATGAGCATTTTTGTGCCTATTACACCCATTGACCACTCGTCAAATACCACTACCAATGAATCACTCCTGTCTAAATACAACTCAGAGCCCTTTAACAAAATGTGTTCATCTAACATATGGGATGAAAGGAGTCTTGAAACTAAAATCAAGGATTTTCAAAAAAATCTTGAGCTTATCAATAGAATGGACAAAATACTCGAATGCCATATATAATGATACCTACTATCATTAGCACAACAAGGTGCCAAATTATCATCTAACTTCGACATAAAAAACCTTAAGTGGGATGAAGAAGAATCACGCTTGGAAGTTGTCATATAAAAACTCCAAGATTTACAACTAGAAATGGAAAAAAATGAAAAGAGGGAAGAGGGAAGATCCAACCCACTAAATTCAACCTCGAGAAGGTATGTTTCCTCCCATTAAAAAAAAAATTTCACCTTCATCCCCTTTCCATAGAATGTACAACTATCAAAATATGATAAGTATTTTGGCACATCCAATCCTCATGATCACCTCAGACAATTCTATACTTTAAGTATGGATTTTTTCCATGAAACAACCTACCTAATGCAGTTATTTCCTAGAAGCCTAGGAGGGAAAGACATGGAGTGGCTCTCCAAGCTACCCTCCAACATTAATTCTTTTGATCAATTGGCCTTAGTTTTTATTGCACAATATTCATATAATATTGAAAGAAAAGTTACTGTGATCGATTTGTGCAACACAAATAAACTCCTCAGAGAGTCCTTTAAAGTTTTCTTGAAAAGGTGAAGAAATACTTTTTCTAAATGCCACTGAGACATCTTGGATAAGGAGAAAAAGAAAATTCATCAACAAACTCTTAAACTCTATGAATTACTAGCTCCAACTTCAAGGTCCCAAAGCCTTCAAGACTACTTTAGAAAATGCTACTAAAGTAGAATAAACCCTAATAAATAATGACATCATTAAGCTATCAAAAGATGGCAAAGGTTTCTCGAATAACTCCTCACAAACACATCACTCATCTAATCAGTTAGTAGATAAACAAAAATAATAGTGGAGAAATAACAACAAAAACATAGTCAATGATGGGGAGGTTGAGGAAAATCATGTTAAATCACAACCTTACCCTTATCCAAACTAGCAATATCCAATTATCAATAATACCAATTTAAATAATAGACAAAACCTACCTAAACAAGAAAATGTTCACCCATTCTATCAATGAAACACAACTACTCCTTTAACTTCCAATCAACAAGTAACCTATAATCAAGTTTCTTCCCTGAGAGGATATCAATCTTCACACATACCCAAAGAATACACATCCCTCATGGTATCTTACAAAAGTGTTTTGCAAATGCTTTTAATAGATGAACTTATTGTCCTACTAGAATCCAAGCCCTATAAACCATAAGTTAAACCTAAGTGGTGGAGTAACAAACATTTTTGCACTTACCACTGAAATAGGGGTATATATCCAACAATTATTATGCCCTTAAAGCTGCCATACAAAAATTGATTAATAATGGAACTATCAAAGTAAAAAATCTTCAAAATAATGAAGGCCATGTGGTCTTCAAAAATCTTTTTATGAAACATGAGAAGGGTGAATCCTCCAAAGCCAAAAAGAACACATCCTCTAACAATAATGTCAATTATTCCTGTAATTATGATAACACAATCAATATGATCTTGGGGTTTGACAATGTCGTAAATGTCAATGTGATTAAAGATAAACACAAAAAGAAGTCATTAAACATTGTTACCTGAGGTCAAGCCTCCAAAGTCATTCTACTAGGGCTAATAACTAGTTTAATACATGAAACCACAAGTTCCATTATAACTAAATATAGTTTAGTCAACCAGTAATTAAAGAATCTCACTGACATTTCCATCTTTGAATTATTGCAAATATCACCATAACATAAAGATATCCTTACCTAAGCTTTAGTGCAAAACAACCTTGATGTTAATAGATTTAAAAATATGACAAGTAACCTTGTCTTCCTCCATTATGTATCCTTCTCAACCTAAGATGACATGTATAACATACATCCAAAAAACTCTCCATTACACATTGAGGTCTTTATTCATAGAAATAGAGTAAAAAGAGTTGTAGTTGACTGCAAAGTAGGCCTAAATATTTACACTTTGAGTTTGGTAAAATCCCTAGGGTACACAAAGGGTGCTATTGATCCCAAAAAGAAATTCATGATTAAAGCATATGATGATGAGGAGAGATCCTCTAAAATCATGGTCATTCTGCCAATAAGGGTTGGCCCTATAGTAAAAGAAATTGTTTGCCAAGTCTTGGATTTGAAGTCAACATACAACATCTTGTTAGGCACGCCATGGATTCAAGACATGCAATTTGCCCCTTGCACCTACCACCAACATTTGAAATTTCCTTACATGGGCCAAGAGGTGACAATACCAAGGGATCAAAACCATGCACACTATTGTAATTCCCTCATCCCTCATAACAAGGAAGAGATCAACATTCTGATAAATGTTTTTAGTCAATCCACATCAACAAATACCTTAGCATCTATAATTCAAGACAACAACCACTTATCTACATCAACTAAGGGAAAAGAGAAAGTAGGTTGTTCCAGTTCTTCCACTCCTTCACCATCATCATCAAAAGAGTCTAAATAGTCACATTATGAGAAAATGGTTTGCTTGATGAAAGATTTTAATTGTAAGTGTGAGTTACAAAAAAGAGGGTTAGGTGAGTATTTAGTTTCATTGTTTGATCCCCCATATCTCCAAGATCTCATGGTAAACCATCTTCAATTGCTATACCTTATCATTACCATTTCATCAAAGACAATGGTGTATCTTCAAGTTTCATAGAGGAAGCAAGTGAGCAAATACAAATTATTGAAATCTCCCTTCACCTCTTTGGAAAAGGTTTTTATCTAAGGATGAAGATGGGTTATATGGATGATGGTCCTTTAGGGAAAGGTAAAGGTATTTTTGAACCCCTAGTAGCATAGTTCATATCCAACAAATCAAAAATAGGGGTAGGATATCTAGAACAAGAAAGAGAAAAATTCACTTCTAGATCTCATTCCAAACATGGTGATTCCTCCTCCTCCACCTTGGTGTGGGTACCTAAAGAAAACGATGTCAACAACCAGAAAAGCAGCTGATACTAAGAATGTGAACCTATCTTTCCTTGATTTACATCATACAAGAGAACCATCCATAGATGGCCCTAATAAAAAAAGATGATGATGATTCCACCAAGTGGAAATTTGACTCATTATCTAAAGAATAAATTCATGATAAAGAGTATTATTTTGTTCACATTCTAACACCCAACAATTCTATAGTACAAGGATCTACTCCTCATTCAGGATTCACTTCACCATCCAGAGTTGACAAACATCAGAATGGTTTAGAGGATAACACAGAAAAAACACCTAGCATTACATCATATGAAATTGAAAAACCTAATGATGGGTTCTAGTTTCAAACCTTATTTCCAAACTTCTTTCCCATAGATATCAATGATAAGTATTATGAGCAACTCACAAGTTCTATTTTCCCAACACTCTAGAAGAAGCACATGTTATAGATCTAACCAATACGGTGTATGAGTCATCAAATGAGTTCATGTATTTGAACCCCATAGAATCCCATCTATACTATGAGTTACTATCCTTAGTCTATCCCAAGCTTATTAGCTGGGACACAATCAAACCTCATAACATCCAAAATTTTGACACTAATCAAGATATTTTTATATACCTTAACGTGGTTGAACCATCTCATTTACAAAGAACAAGGGAAATACATATGGATGGGGTCTAATATCAATCATCGTAGTCATACAAGAAAGGGGCGAACACATCAAAGAAATAATGACCCAAACCCCATAGTGGCTAGTATTGAGAAAAAAATTGAAACAAATAGAAATGATGCATCCAATGGTGTAAACCAAACTATGGCACCGACGAATGAGATGATTGATACCTTGCCTGAACATTCAAATTAAAGTTCATATAGTCTAATTGAACCTATAGAGAAATTTAACATTGGAATAGAGTAAGACCCCAGGTTAATTCATTTGGAATAATCCTTAACTATAGAGGAAAGAAGTGAATTTATTCTCTTCTTCAAATAAAGGAAAATAAATTTTGCATGGTCCTACACTGGCATGCCAGGGTTAGATCTAAATCTAATCCTCCACCATTTCAACATTTCTCTAGATGCCAAGCTCATTAAAAAAAAAATCTAGAAAATGCATCCTCACATCACATTATTGGTCAAAATAAAATTGGAGAAATTGTTTAGTAACAACTTCATTAGACCATTGGCATATGCATCATGGATATCAAATATTATACCTATCTCAAAGAAATATGACAAAATATGGATCTATATTGACTTTCGTGATGCCAATAAAGTGTGTCCTAAAGATGAATTCCCCCTTCCAAATATTGACACAATTGTGGACTTAATAGAGGGACATTCTATGTTATCCCTTATGGATGGTTTTTTAGGATAAAACAAAATAGGAATAGTACTAGACGACCAAGAAAAAGACAGCCTTTACTTGTGTATGGGACACATTCTATTGGAATGTCATGCCTTTTTGGATTAAGAATGTAGGGGTTACCTATTAGTGGGTCATGACCACCATTTTTCATGACATGATGCACACTTTTATGGAAGATTATGTAGATGGCCTTCTTACCAACTCTCATGCCTGAGAGGATCATCTTCCTATCTTATGTAAGATATTCACCCACTTAGAAACTTTCAAAGTTAGGCAAAACCCTAAGAAATGTGTCTTGGGCATGAAATTTGAAAATCTCTTATGGTACATTGTCTCAACTAAAGGAATCAAGGTTGATCCTGAAAAGATACAAGCCATTATCAACATACAACCTTCTTTAGGACTTGAGCTAGCTACAATCCCTCCAGGGGAGACTTTAGTTAGTTCTTCACTTCATATCCAAGCTAGCAGAAAAGTGTCTTCCTTTCACTCATCTCCTCTACAAGGATATAATTTTCAAATGGGATGGTCAACATTAGATGGCCTTTGATCTTCTTTAAAATTACCTAATGAATCCACCTATGTTGGTACCTCTGATGTTGCACAAACCCTTTTTACTCTATATCTCTTTGATAGACAAATCAATAGGAGCCCTCTTGGTGAATGAAAATGATCAAGGCAAAGAAAGAGATATTTATTACATCAGTTGCATCGTGGTCAATTATGAGCTAAATTACACTTTTATTGAAAAATCTTGCTTGGTCATAGTTTTTTCTTCACAAAAGCTATGTCACTATCTTCTGACACACCAAGTTAAGCTCATATCTAAAATTGACCCTCTCAAACATCTTCTCAACAAGACAGCATTAATAGGTAGATTAGCCAAATGGGTAATGGTCCTGAGTGAGTTTGATATTGAGTATTATGACAAGAAAGTTATAAAAGGACAAGCCATTACAAATCATTTGGTAGATGCACCCATTGAAAGCTCAAACCTTATCCTAGAAGATTTTCTAGACATGCACTCCAAACAGGACCAGTCATGTGGAAGTTTTACTTTGATGGTTCCTACACATACCATGGTTTAGGCGTCGACATGTTGTTCATCATGCCTCTGAGTATCACCATCCCCAAGTCTTACAAACTACTCTTCCCATGCACAGACAATATGGTAGAATATGAAGCATTGGTTTTGGGTCTCAAGTTGTCGTTAGAATGAAAGTTAATAGCACTTGAAATCATTGGGGATTCTCAACTAGTCATCAATCAATTTACAAACATATATCAATCTAAAGATGAGAAATTGATACCTTACAAGCATATGGTTGATACACTTAAGGCATTCTTCATTTATATTACCTTTGAACAAAATCCTAAAGACAAAAATAGGGTAGTGGATGCCATGACCACCTTGGCCTCCTTGCTTCAACTACTAGATCAGCATGAGTGATATGAGTTCTCATTGGAAGAGGTGGTTCAACTCATGTTTATTCAACCTGATTCCCACATTATTTTTCATTTAAACACCTCAAACTCCCCTTCGTATGACTCCATTACCACCTATCTCTGTGATAACATTATCCCTTCTAACCTCTCATGAAACAAAAAATGCAACTTCATCTGATAGACCTCGTCTTACACTTTGGTGGCTGATATGTTATATAGGAAAGGTCTTGATGGTACTTTATTTGGATTTCTTGAAAAGGAAAAGTCTTCAGTCACTCTGGCTGATACATTAGATGGGAAAGGTCTCGATGGTACTTTATTTGGATATCTTGAAAAGGACATGTCTATAGTCACTCTGTGAGAAGTTCATGTAGGTATTTGTGGGTCACATTCTAGAAAATTCACATCAACAAAGAAAATTCTTAGAACGGGCTATTTTTGGCCAACCATGGAAAAGGATTCTATTAAATACATAAAAACTTATAAAACAATATCAAATCCATGGCAATCTTATTGATGCACAAGCACAAGAACACAACCCACTAGCCACACCATGGCCTTTCTATTAGTGGGGTTTTGATTTGATCAATGAAATCCACTCACCTTCCTTTGATGGACATAAATGGATCATCACCATTACTAAATATCTTATTGAGTGGGTCAAAGCAGCACCACTCATAGACTTTATCAGGAAAAAAAAAATTCTTCATTCATACTAAACCATATCATTTGTTAGTTTGGCATAGACCTCATGCCATCCTAATGGATAACACTTTGTATTATAAAAATCAAATACTTGAAAAGTTATGTGAGAAGTTTCACACTATACACCATTCATTATCAATCTATTATCCCCAAGGCAATGGCCAAGAAGAGGCCACCAATAAGAACATCATCAAAATTCTCAAGAGAATTGTCAATGATATTGGTAGAGAATTGTATTTATAGCTAAACCCTACCTTATGGGCATATAGGACAAGTTTTCAAACACCTATGTATGCCACTCCTTTCTCCTTGGTCTACAATAGTGAGGCCATTCTTCCTTTAGAAGTGGAGATCCCATCTTTAAGAGTCACCTTTAGTGATATCCTATCAGATGAAGACTATAGAGTGGCCCATTTAGAGTAGATAGAACTCTTAGAGGAACATTAGCATACAACCCACGAGCATCTCAAAGTGTATCAGAATAGGTTTTCCAGACATTACAAAAAAAAAGTCAAACCCCGTGTCTTTAAAATTAGAGACTTAGTCCTCCAGGAAAACCCTAAGAGTTAGATAGTTAGAGAGAAGAAATGAAAATAAGAGGTCAATTGGATTGGTTCTTACATTATCATAGAACCCTAGGGATTGGTACTTACAAACTTTTAGATTGTGATAGCAAAGAACTACCAAAACCCATCAACAACATCCATCTCAAGTGGTTCTATGTCTATGGCTTTGAGGAAGCGCCTCACTACTAAAAAAGTCCAAAAATATCAAATAACCGAAAAAAACCATAAAACATTCCAAAAAAATTTGTATAAAAGGAATGAGAAATATCATTGTTGGTTCAAAAGGTGTAAGAGATAACACCTTTGGACTTCCCTAAACAACACAAGTCCTTCAATGTGACATAGCTTAAACAACCCTCTCTGAGACAAATTTTTCTTGTCTATGGCCTTTTTGCTTCATATCACCACACTACCTAGCACAGTTGAGTTAATTTTACACATACCCAATTGAGTAACACTTGTGGGTTAAATTTCAATGGTTTCTTAGCATCAAAAAAGTTCATAATAGTAGAGACAGCCGACAAAATAATGACAAAGGGAAGATAGGCAACTCAGAGGAAATATGGAGTCCAATTATGTTCTAAGATATAGGAAAATTAATGCACATCTCAAATATCTGCCATGACTAATAGTCCCCAGCATCCATTTTAGCCTTCATAAAATTAATTTGAAGTCCCAAAAATCCTTTCTACCTCCATTTTCTCAAATATAGCACTCTAAGTCCACTTTTAGCCTTTGTACCCCACTTTTGGTCTCCTTGACTCTTGATGTGTTCCAAAAGGCTCTAATTATCTCCATATTACAATAAATTTCACTCATATTCTCCTTAACCTTCCACCAAATCAAAAAATGTCAAAAACATTCAAAAATATTTTTTTTAAATCATCAAAAAAAGTCAAAAACTCTCAACAATGTCAAAAATAGCTCAAAAATAAGGCCAAACAATAACAATCTCATCCCAAATAGGCTATTTAATTTTGCATGAATTATTTTTGTATTTTTTAATCTGATGATCCATTGATTTCATATCAAGCTAGTGTCTATCTACAATTGTTACTCCTTCGAGATAGGTTTGCATACCTCGACTAGTTTTATATGAAATCAATGGTGAGGCTGACTACATTGAAAAATATTTAAATATTTTATGGCACATTTTATTGCCCTATTACCTTTAGCAAAAACAATAAACAAGGGAATTTATTTATTTAGAAGTAGTGTAGTTATGTCTTGAAACATCTGGCTAGGATTTAGAAAATCTAGCACAATGCAAATAGCAGAAAAGGTTACAATAGAGTCCCTTCTTTTTCCTTTGTCAAGAACAAAAACTCCTGATGGATTTCAAGTGTTACTTATTTTGCAGCGACCATGATTGACTCAACAACCTTTCAAATATATCAATATTATCCTAAAAGGCCCAGATATTCATTAGACTCTTCCATCATCATCTAGTAAGGGCTCAGAATAAGTAAGCATACATTTGAGAGATCGCAAGGTCCTCAAACCCCTTTTCAAGCTCCAAGACCTTTTTAAGGCCCCATTAGCACCTTTTCAAGCTCAAACCCCTATTTAAGGCCCCGTTAGCACCTTTTAGGCCCAGACACCTTTTTCAGGGCCCCATAGTGCCTATTTAGGCCCTAATGCCTTTTTTAAGGCTCTGTTTCACCTTTTCAGGCCCTAGTGACTTTTTGAAGGCCCTGTTTCACTTTTTCAGGCCCAAACACCTTTTTTAATGCCTTATTTCACCTTTTCAAGCCCAAACACCTTTTTCACGGCCCTATTTCTCCTTTTTAGGCTTTAATGCCTCTTTCCAAGGCCCCTCTAATGCATTTTCCAACTATCAATGCCTCCTATAAGCCCAATCATCTTTTTACAAGCCTTGTGAGTATCTATCTCAAGAAAACCTAGAGAAAAATATGACCTTTGCCCAAAAGTTTTTATGCAAAGGCTATCAATATATATAGAATTGTACCTTGCAATTTGTGGTTTAGCACTTCCTTCTTTTTCCACCTTGAACACCATGGCTCTCCAACTATTACAAATGTTTGTACTCATCTTTGATTAAGAAACCACACCTACATTCAGTTCTTGCACATAAGTGAAGGTCAATCTTCATTTACATATCCTATTGTTCTCATTTTCACAAATTTTGACAACCTTCCAAATCTTCCCACAAACATCCAAATATCTACAAAATCACAAAAACATTCAAATATTTACAAAATCCCAAAAACATTCACATATTCCCAACATGCCAGAAACATCCAAAATATATCCACAAAATAGAAAAAATGGAAATGACAATGTTTATCTAACATTTTCAATCACATCGTTCATTAACATGGGCCCATAGCCACCCTTTTGTTTGCCACATAAAACAACACACTTCTTTTTATTCTATTATGATGACGACAATAATATTTCATTCAAAATAACATCCGACAGATCATTTATTCAAGCCTCCCCATGGAAGGTGGTAGGATAGGATGTCTAATTAGGGGCACTTTACTAGACCTAGTCCCAGAGGATGAAGCCCCTGGCATCAATCTTCCTCGCACCCACACAACATTCATGGGAATCAAAAATCTTCCACTACACAATTGAGCATTCAGAAATTGCATAAATTTCCTATCTACAAACTAAGTCTCTCATTGCTTCTCATTAGGGATTGACTAATGATAAAGACCCATATAATAGGCAACTTCTTGATGAACTTTCATAGTCCATTTCATATCTAGGAACACATTCTCCACCATCTTATTTATACCTAGTATAGTTATCACTCATTGGGCTACATCCCACTCCTGTTGCATTGATTAGTCACTATTCCCTAGTGCTCCACATCTACTTTCACTTCATTCAATCGTTGTTGTAACTACCTTGCCTTTGACTCACTTTATGCTAACCTCTCTTGCAACTACAATGATAGGGTGTTTGATTTTTCAATGCCTCCCTAAAAGGCTTGGATTATGCTTGTAATAAAACTAGTTCATTCTGTGTACTTTCTAAACCCACTTACACCATCTCAATGACTCCTATAGTCTTTGCACTTGTGATCACTCCATCCACAAACCCACATCATTTCCCTCTACTTGTGACTATTTCACTTGTAGTTCTACTTCCAACTACTACAATCAAGCTCATTTTGAACTCACCACTACCTAGAGCTTTCTCGCTTCTATTTGTGCTCCATCTTCATGAGCTTTCTCCATCAATCCAAAAAAAATGCAACTTCTTGCTCCACCTTTTATGCCCCAAGTCTCTACATGGCCATCATTCTTTTTAAATCCTCCACTTCACTTGTTGTTTGCACTCTACCCTTTACCTCTAGTTGTAGCTCCATCGTACTCAATACACCCTCCCCCTCTTTCATTGACTTTTACCCCAAAACCCTGAGGCTAATCAACTAACTTAATACACTTTTCACTTCACCCATGCTGACATCTTTTTCCACTCTTTGAGCTTTTCCTATAGTACTCTCTAGAGAATCCATCTCCCCTTTTTCCATCATTACTTTTAATACACTATTTGTCACCCAAAAAAAATTCTCTACCTGCATTATTAGTTCATCACCCAATACCACCTACAATGCTTGTTGCACAATGCTCCTTGACAACATCATCAATGCTTAAAATGGTGTTTCTTCAATCCTGACTCCTAAACCCTTGGGTTGTGCTTCCACTAGTCCCACATGACTTGATTCATCTTGCTCATGAACTAACACTTGAAGTTTAGAGTGATACACTAGCTCTCCAAATATCTAATAAATACATTTTTCCCTCTGTCCTTGCCTCACCCATCCTCCTTGGCTAACATCACCCTCTTGTTGTGATTGATCTAGTGAGCCCAATGTGCTTTCAACCATACAATTACTAGACCTTTCAAAAAAAATTAAGCAAATGCATTATCTCCTTCAATGTGCTTTCATTTGTGGACACACTCCTCATCTATTTATAGCTCTCACTCTCCATGCCTTACTCTCCACTTGCCTTGCCACGTGTTCCCTTTATACATCCTATCACACCAATACCACATACACTTACAACCTGACTCTAACATTTAGACACCCTGATCCCCATTGACACATCTTATGCCACAATCACTAGATCTCGATGTTAAATCATCGTTGACACATCCCATGCTTTTTTACTAGACTCCTACAATAGTTGCATCCACTAGGAATTGAACAAACTTAACAATAGTGCACACAACTATTAGCACCATTGGTCTATAAATAATATTTTTCTACTGTTATGAGCTTCTAGTACCTCAATGATATATTTGACTAGAGATACTATGCTAAATCCATGCTCTTTTATTTTTTCTTTGGTTTTTTATTATTTTTCTCCAATGATCCTTCTATTTTACACATTCATGGCATCCACTTGTGAGTGCCTCCTCTCATCTGGAAGGCTATGTGTACCTCAACTAGTTTTGCATGATATCTTAGGTGAGGTTCTTTATCTAACATGTGTCTATTTGTGCGCTTGTTTTCATTTATTGTAGCTATAGTTTTCATTCTTAATGGTTGTCCTATCTTTCATGTACATTATTTCTTGTCAAGATTCTTGGTGTGATATGTATTGATATCACCATAGTTGAGCTAGTAGCAATCATACTATGTTACTTTTTATTTAGGTGCTCAATGGTAACTTTTAATTTGCATCTCTTTACAAAAAGTGACAATTAGTTGCATTCATCTAGTTCACATTTCATCTTGGGCACCTTAAAAACAAATAATTGACACATAAATTAGGATTACACAAGCAAGCCTACACAACATTATTCAACAACTTGGCAACACACTTTGGGAACAATGATCAAAAGGAAAACAACAACATTTACATCATCACAAGCTTTTAACGCTCAACTATTGGGGACTTTGCCTCATCACAACACCACCACCATGCATCACACTTCATTATCCCATTATATCTACTCCACTTATTGCATTGTGTGGCCTTTGAATCTCAAATAATTTTGGTCACTACTACACTTTTGTTTTTTCCATTATTCATCATATTCTATGCATTCACTATTTCAGCCTTCTCATTGATGTCTTGAGGTTCCTTTGTGGCTTTTGAATCTCAAACATTGAGTTCTCTTCACATCATTCACCCCTAGCATCATTTTTTAATGACATTTCTCATTGCATCCTCATTTCATCCATTACATTTGCATTTGCATTTCATATTCATTCTCATCCTTATTCATCTTCATTTTTATTTTTATATCATTTCATATCCACTTCATTAGTTCATTTCTCATTTTCATTTTCATTTTATCAATGTAATGCCCTGCTCGGAGATCCTTGGAAACAAGGATGAAAAACAAGTCAGAACAATTTTTTTTTTAAACAAGTGTAAGTGCACAAGATACAACCTACACAAACCAAAAGATCGCAACAGAAGACTGAAAGACAACCAAGCACCAATGGATCTCCAAACGCCACTACCAACTAGAACACAACCATGAAAACCACAAAGACCTACCAAGCTGAAAGACATAAGCTGACTCTTGGAAACTGGCTAAGTCTGAAATTCTAAAGCCCTGAAATTTGGCTAAGTCTGAATTTTTGAAGCCCTGATTTTTCCTAGAATCTACACCTTAGCTCGTAGAGGTCTGAAACCCATCTCAAATGAATCATCGCATATATTAAAATATATCTTAAGTATAAGCAACTTATACTTAAATGATATATTTTAAACCCCGAAGGACAACAACAGAAATCCAAAAACTAAATTTCAAAAGAAACCTCCTGAATTCAAAATGCAACAAATAGGCTTGAAGAACACCGAAAAGAGTATCTAGATCAACTCTCAAAATGATCGGAACACTAAAAAAAGTGCTCTCTGTTGGCATGCGTAGGTTTCAACCAAAAGGCGTACGACACTTTTTACTAAGGGAAGGTGACACTTTTCCCTTACTGCGTGCGACACTTCTCAAGAAGGCGTGCGATACTGGAAAAGTATCGCGCGACATTTCTCATGAAGCCATGTGACACTCTTCCAGTGTTGTACGCCACTTCTCCAATAATGCGTGTGACACTTTATAGTATTGTACGACATTATTTCTATGGGCGTGTGATACTTTATCAGTGTCGCACAATGTTGAACAAATGTCGCCCATAGAAAATAAAAACACTTAAGGAAACTCAAAAATGGGAAAAAAATGACAAAAGAACCTCCACACCAGGGAGTACCAAATCCACATCTCGAGGCTAGAACACTCGAACCAGAATTGAGTAAATGAGATACAGAAAATGAAATCTAACCATCTATCAAAACAAGGAAGGGAAAGTACAGAAAGGGAACATCACATTCAACTGAAATAAACATCGCAATAACATAGATAACATTGCAATGAGCAAAAATAACCAACTAAGTACATGGTTCCTCCCAACCGTCAACGGCATCATAGGACCATCGTAGGCCCTAGCCATACCCCGCGCATAACATCCCAAGCCACCGATCAAATCATTGGTGTTGTCGTAATAGGGACATCACTACTAAACATGCTACAATGTAAGTAAATAAAATCTAACATGCTAGTAGTAGGCATAAGATAAAACTGTAATCAGATAACATCATCTACTACATGCTAATCATCATAATGAGGAATGTGTTAAAACTAACATCATCTAAACATGATAACATCATAATCAGAGCATAAATCACAAGAAGCATACTCTGTATATCGAAGTACCAAGTGACACATCCAGCTACAGTCGTACTAGGACAATAGACCGTATCTGTACATCGATCCCTAGCAGTGGTGAGGGTAGCTATGCCTCCCAACCACGTGGCACCCATAGGTCCACACCTGTCATGCTGATGGAGATAGTGATCCAACCAAAAACACACAAAAACAAAACAACCATGACTAACACTCACACCAAGCAGTATGATGACTGAAACCAAGACATAGACAATGCATAAACTACAAGTCCTGGTCAGACACCTCAATGGGCTTACTATGTAGGGGCTGACATCATGGAGAGTCGCTTGGCATCGACAAGCCCAAGCTTGGATCGTGTGTCCTCAAAATTAATTGGGTGCTCACACATTGTGTCCTCGAACTTAATCGGGTGCTCACACATTTTATTATCTTAAATTTTATTACCTCCCGGTGTTTTCTTTAATTATCACTTATATAAAACTTCCTTTGCCAACCCATGACGTCATGATCGTCAGGCTGCAAAATAGAAGCCCCCTCCATATGCTACCCTACCCTACCCATTTTCATCCAATGATGAGTCCCGTAGGCATGCAAATTTCCAACCCAACCCCAATGATCACAACTTTTGAAAGTGTTATGGAAGGTCGGGGCTCGCAAGACATCCGACTATGTATGCGCACGTACTCGTGTGTGGCACACCACCATCACAAAGATCAAATAAAAGGACTGGAAGAGAACACAAAGCAACAAGTCCCTCAACTGTAAACAAAATCGAGAGGACGGATGCAACATGCATCCCAATGCAACAAAAGATGCAAAAGTGGTCTAACTGGTATCCAAATAGATCACCCAGGTCCACGAACCACAATGTGCCAAGAAAACTTGATAAAACAGGTTGGCACGCAAAATGAGGTAAAAACCCCAAATTTTGGAAAAATTTCAAAATTAAAACCCATTTGGCCCTTGGGTTCAAAAACCCCAAAAATCCAAAAATAAATGAAAACGGACACCGTATGCAAAAACGGCCAGCATAACAGCCTAAAAAGCCAAAACCCCATTTCAAAAATAGGGAAAAACATTCATACCCAACCAACCGGGCAGAACTAGCAACCAAAAATAGAGGGGAACACTAGTTCTCAGCCTCCTAACATATTGCTACAAGAAACGAAAGCTGAAACGAAGCGAAAACTATAAAACGGGAAGGCCCTACCTAAAGGAAAAAGAGGCAAAAATTGAAACCCGCACAATAAAATAAACCACCCGCCAAATAGTTGAAAACAACGGCAAGGCATAAACTCCTCGAGCTGAATCCAATGAGACCAACCTTGCACATATCCCACGCTCACAGCTCCCAGAATGAGCAAAACAAGAATCCTTCATAAGAGGATTTCCAAATTTGCTCTACAATTCTATTTTCAAATTGTGAAAAGTGATTTATGAAATCACTTTTCCAATACTTATTCACTTTTTGGGTGAATAGTCAATTCTGGAAAATAGCTAGCTGGAGTAGTTAAACTCCGAATTGACCCAAACGAAAACAAGTTATTATACACAACGGGATTTCACCTAAGGCAAAGCTGCCAGAAATTAAATTTGAAAAGATTAAAATCTGAAAACCCCAAAAACATAGAAAAACACTTAACACTTTCGCGACAAATGCGAACTTCTAAATGCACAGACACACTCACTGGTCAAATCACATAATGCAAATGAGTTTGGATTTACTAATCACCGAAAATTTTTGATCTAACCAATAACAATAAGGGTATGTTGACCATATAGGAACGACATGGGTAAATATGAATAGCTGAATCACTAACTCCATGTGCCACTGCCAGGGATATAATTCTTGCATACTAAAACACACGATCAAGTGCAATGGCAAATAATATCATAGCCGAAGCAACATGTATTAAAATACCTATTTAATCCATTTACATCACTCACATTCACAGAAAGCATGAAGATACAAGAATGAAGTAAATAACCAAAGCATAGATTACATCTCATAACATAATCAACAAATAGGTCCAATACATCATATAACTAGATATCATCATAGATCTACTGTCATCTCAAAATGGCATCCACATGCAAATGTGATAAACTGAACAGTATAGCAGTAAAGCATCTATGGTACTAAATCCAAGAATAACATCCAACCCTCGAGTCATCATAAGGTACAAAATAATAAGAGTATCAAGTATCTCTCGAATAAAAATAGACAAGACATAGACTGCAAACATGAGAGGCACTACAATCAATTCCTTCCACTTTTCACTTTCATTTCACTAGTATCTTTTTCACTCTTCTATTTTGTCTTTTGGTTTTGATTCCATTTCATTATAATCATTTCCTTTTTATGTTTCATTTCATTTATGCCTTTCATCACATATCATTTCATTGCATTACATTTCATTTATGCATTTAATTTCCTCTTATTCCATTCATCCATTTCATTTCATCACATTTCATTATCATCTATTCCATTATTTTATTTTTGATATCATGTCATTACATTACATTTCATTTCATCATCACATTTCATTTCATTGATACATTTCATTTCAAAACATTTCATTTACATACATTTCATTGATTTTCATTCCATCCCATTTCATTTAGATATTTCATTTACATGCTTTTCATTTCATCCCATTTCATTACAACTCCTTTCATTTAGACATTTCATTACATACATTTTCATTACATTACATTTAATTTCCTCACATTTCATTTATGCATTCATTACATAACATTTTATTCACACATCTCATTAGCACATTTCATTCATGCATGTAATTTATCTACCTCATTTCTACATTCATTATCCACATATCATGTTACAACATTAAGCATTTATGCACTACATTACTCATCCACATTACATCAACATCTACAACTATCATATTAATTAAATCATAACATCATTTATATATAATCCATGATATAACAAGTGCACAAATCCTAACATCAAAAAGCTTAAATACTCATATACTAAAAGATCGAATCTTCAACATCACAAGGTCAAAAGGTCATCATAAAAAATGATACATATGATAAGCCAATAATAGTGCAATACAACATGATACATAAATCAACCATGCGTCTCACCACCTACATCATTTGTATGTGTCTAATTAGGAGGTCCTTGCTTATTAGGGGCCCTCCTCTGATCTCAAGGAGCCTTCTTTGTCACCTCTGTAGCTAGTATCATCAAAATAGTTGTGGCAATCTAACTCGTAGTAGCCCCATCTGTCTTTGGTGGAAGTGGTGGTGTTGGAGGCCTCAATGCCATCACAACTATAAATCCTATATCATACTTGTCAACTTGCTCATCCATGCCTCCATGGAACTCATATGAGCCTCTATGCCTAATGACCCAACTAGTCTCTCTAGCAATAGTTGCTCATGTGGTGGTGCCTGTTGCTACCCCTGTGGCTATAAATCCTATCCATCTAGGATAGGGACCTGTGTTTGAGGCATCTATCACCTAATAAATTGTACATCATTTGGTAATCTAGCCCTAGTCTGCTCTATCCAACTGTAACCCATATCATCTGCTCGTCTGTTAGACCTTGTACCACTACCTATACCCTCTCTCTTTATCACCCCACCTTGGCCATAGAACTTTCTAGGTCTCTCTACTCTAACATCTCTCAACCTCTACATTGGGCGCCATATAATGGTCCTCTACTATGGCAATAGTGTTGCCCTGCCTTGACCTCCATATCTCCCCTATACCCTAGCTTTGCCTTTGGCTCTGCTTCTAGCTCGACGCCTACTCCTACTTCTCCCCCTACCACCCTCATCATCATCATCATCCCTTCAACTTGACTCCTCCTCAATACTAGGTATCAACTCTGTCAAATTTGTGTACCATGGGAATGGGTGCTCTCAGAACCATCATGTATAATCCCCCTCCATCCCTACATCTTCCTCTCCATCCTTCAAATCCCATACTTATAGTGTCTATATCATCTATAGAAATGCCTCATGACATGCTTCATACTCCAATATTGGGCCCCCTACTAGCCTCTCTAACTACACTAGGGAATATTGTGTTGATCCCTCTCGCATGCCCTATCGATGACCAAACTGTCTAACTACCCTCTTGAAGAAAAATCTTTACTACTGAGGGAATCTAGCCAAGCAAAAAACATGGACAAAAGAGGTACACCATCTCATCATCATCCTTGGCCCATGGCTCTTTAAACCTGTATGACCTCCATATGACCTTATTGAGGTCATCCAACATCCACTGCCAATACTTTGTCTTGTCCAAATGGGGTTACATGATCACACCTAAATAAGTATATATATACGACATCTCTTGTGGCTAATGTTGCACACATATCAGTCAAGTAATGGGAAGATTCTCCCATGTCCGTATCTAAAGTAACACCACCCCTATTGACAATAAAAGTTGCATCTAAATACACCACCTAATGAAAATCATGATAGAGGTGGGCTAATATGTAGCTCCCCCATAAAAATCATAGTGGCTTGTTGATCATATCCTAGATAATAAGACCTAATCCCACTAGACATCTACATCCTCACCTATCTAGTATTAGAAATCCACCAATCAAGCTAGCTAACACAGTAGAAAATGGCTCATATTATAGCATCTAAAACTAGGATACACTAGCATCCCCAATGTTTGCTGGAAATATAGAAGGAGTAATTGAGGGGGGGTGAATTAGTTACCACTAAAATATATCCTAGATCCCTTAGATGTCAACAATAAAATTTAGATTGATAAAATTGATTTCTGTCGATGCTTAGTAAACAAACATTAAATGTTCTAACTTAGTAAATTAATTATCCTTAAGATGTTATCAGTAATTACTTAACCTTATTGAGCATGCATAAGAGAAAAGAAATGAACACATAAGACATCAAGATTTAACGTGGAAACCCAATATGGGAAAAATGATAATGTAACTAGTTATTATTTTCAATCTTCTAAAGTGAGCCCTGTTAGGAGCCAACCTGATTAAAGGTTACAAAATAGACTATTAGGTGTGACCTTGTTAGAGGATCTAATCACACTCTTAGGAGTGGCCTTGTAAGAGATCTTGAAACAATTCAATGGAATTTCCACAATATTAGAGGATTTACAACTAACTATTAAACAAACTCAGTTCAAAGATTTTAGATCACTGCTACAATGGTTAGATAGTAACAATGAAATGACCTAACTATGATGTAACTAAATTGCTAAATCTAGATCTCTATTTTGCTTAAACTTGATCCTTCCTAATTGAATGTAACTTTTTTGCTCCACAAGGATACCTACTTGCCCTTCAAGTTCACTTCCTCTCTCTTCTACTTTTTAATTCAATCAATACACTTGTACATCATACTTGAAATCTCAACTTGACCTTTTATTTATACCTTTTAGATTGTCAAGTCAATTTAAATATAAACTAGAATAACCAATATTCATCATCATAGTTAGCTAAAATCAATAAATAAAATAATTAAGCTTCATATGCTAAAATAAGAAAATCTTTCGTTAGCCGACCCAGCTTGGTAGAAACTAACTCTAAATTTATTTCTTGTGTTGACCAATAGGATCTTAGTGGACACTACAAACTTGCAAGAAATCATTTGGCAACCAAGTGAACTTGGTTAGCACTTGCTTTGTTCAACTGTCTTTTGTTAATCAAGTGAGCTCGGTTAACACTCTTTTTTGCCAAAATTCCTTCAACGCTCGAGTGAGCTTGGTAGACATTATCTTTGCATAGAGTAAACTTTAAAATGCTCAGTAGACAAGGAAAACTATCTTCACTAACCAATTGAACTCAATAAGAACTGACTGTCAACTAATATGACATTTGTGTAACATCAAAGACAACACACAATTAATCCATTGTATCCAACAATATCCCTCTTTGGCATTGATGGCAACACAACATGTCACAACATAATGAAATTTGAGAATAAGACTCCCTCTAATAGAAAGATTCTCCCTCATTGATTTTACACAAAAACTTCTTCCTCAACAAAATTTTGAACTTCTCCCTTTCCAAAATTTTAGAAAGATATGACAGTAAACTTCTCCCTCTTTGACAACACATGCCAAAGAAAACATATGCCAAATTAGTATCAATGTACCTTGAGTACTAATTCATATGCACTATTCTCTTGACTATGCTATGTCAACTAATTGATCTTCAATTTGGTTCTATCACTAAACTTTATTTACTGAGCTTCAAATAGGGGAATGACCCCTAGCTTACCTCTTAGATACAAAAATGCATCCTTAGGTAATGGCTTGGTGAATATGTCTACAATTTGTTCTTTTGTATGGACATATTCCAATATGATTTCTTTGTCTTGCACCAGTTCCCTAACAAAGTGATATTTTATAGCAATGTGCTTTGTTTTGGAATGCATCACTGAGTTTGTTGATATATTAATTGCATTGGTATTATCATAATACATGACTACTGGTTCTTTGATCTCAACATTCATTCATTCCAACAATTGTTTGAACCAAACAATGTTAGAACAATTTACTATTGTTGCAATGTATTTTGCTTCTATTGTAGATTGAGATGTACAATGTTGCTTCTTGCTTGTCCAAGATACCAACCGTTTACCAAGAAAGAAAGCTCCACCACTAGTGTTTTTTCTATCATCAAGATTGCCTACCCAATTAGCATTAGTAAATACCTTTAGGTCTAGATTTCCTCCAAGTTTGTACCATAAACCATAGTTTTCAATACTTTCAGATATCTCAAGATTTTTTTTATTGTCATCATGTGGTTTTCTCTAGGTTTAGCTAAGAATCTTGCCACTATTCAAATTGCTAAGGCAATATCAGGCCTTACATGAACTACATATTGTAATTTCCTAATCATTGATCTATATAAGGTCTAGTCTACTTCTTTGGAGTCATCATCTTTGATAAGCTTGAGTCTAATTCACATGGGGGTACCAACTGGTTTTGAATCTTCCATTCCAAATTTCTTGAGTATCTCTTTGATATACTTAGATTGAATGATATAAATACCATTTTTGTTCAGTTGTATATGCAATCCAAAAAAGAATTTTATTTCTCCAAACATGGACATCTCAAACTCTTTGTTCATTTGCTCTAAAAATGCTTTGCATAGGTCATCATTTCCTGTAAATAGAGTATCATCCACAAATATCTTTGCCCATACAATCTTGTTATCTAGTCCTTCCTCGATGTATAAACTATTGTTATCATTTGTTTATTGAAAACTAATCAATATTAGATAGTTATGTAATCTTGTATACTAGGCTCTAGGACCTTGTTTGAGACCATATAGTGCTATGTGTAATTTGCAGACCATGTCACTTTTGTCTAGATCAACAAAACCTTCTGGCTATTCAATGTAGACTTCCTCATCAAGAATTCCATTTAAGAATGCAGATTTAACATCCATCTGATAAACTTTGAATCCTCTATGAGGTACATAAGAAAGTAGGGTCTTAACACCTTCTAATCTTGCAACAAGAGCAAAAGTTTCACCATATTCAATACCTTCTTCTTGAGAATAGCCTTTACAAACAAATCTTTCTTTGTTTATAGAGACTTGTCCATCTTCATTTAGCTTATTTCTAAATAGCCATTTTGTTCCAGTCATATTTTTATCTTTAGGCCTAGGAACAAGAGTCCAAGTTTTTTTTTTTTCTATCTATTCTATCTCTTCATTGATTTCCTCAATCCAACTTTCATTTTCCAGTGCATCATTAACACTTCTAGGTTCAAAATCAGCAAGTAAACATGTACCTTTTAATTTTCTTATTGTCATTATTCCTTCTGATTTATCTCCAATAATCAAATCAGGTGTATGATGCCTTCTAACATACTTGGATAATACAAGTTCTTTGCCTTTTGAATGAATTGCACTATCTTCATTTTGAATTTCGACTTCAAGCTTGGGTCCTTCAGACTCAGTATGCACTAGCTTGGTTGCTTTTGAATGTGGCTTAGGTCCCTATGACTTAGTTTGCACTTCCTACAACTTGGTAACTATGAAGGGCTTGGGAGGGGAAGTTTCCTTATTATCAGATGTACCTGGTAATGTATCAGGTTCAAAGTAAACAAATCTTTTGTAATCTTCTGGTTCCTTTTTGCTTTCTTCTTCAATCTTTTCTACAAACTCATCAATTCTTACATGTGCACTTTCTATGATCTTATGAGTTGGATTCAAACATTTATATGCTTTAATTCTGTAGGAATACCCTAAAAATATACCTTCATCACCTTTCACATCAAATTTTTCTTTTCTAGATTCTTTCAAGATATATCATTTGCTACCAAATACTTTCAGGTAACTTACATTGGATTTGTAGCCATACCATAGTTCATAGGGAGTTTTATCTTAGTCCTTCTTCAACTATACTCAATTCAAAGTATGAACTACAGTGCTCATGGCTTCCTTCCAGTATTTGATAGAAACATTCTTTTCAATCATTAGTGTCCTTGCACAATCCATGATGGATTTATTTCTTCTTTTAGCTATACCATTCTGCTCAGAGTACCAGGGGTTGATACTTGTCTTTTGATTCCTCTTTCAATGTACAAATTATTGAATTCATTGGAAA
Source organism: Cupressus sempervirens (assembly GCA_028749045.1). Classification (NCBI taxonomy): domain Eukaryota; kingdom Viridiplantae; phylum Streptophyta; class Pinopsida; order Cupressales; family Cupressaceae; genus Cupressus; species Cupressus sempervirens. The sequence continues at coordinate 674,714,113 of CM053785.1, forward strand.
TTAATTCACCATCTCCATCTAATCTTAAGGATTTCAATCTTTTTCATGTTTCCTTTTCTACTATTGCCAAGTACCATTTGAATTTTTCAAATGCCTTTGACTTTTCTCTAAGATACATAACAGTCATTATTCTAGAGTAGTCGTCAACAAAGAGAATAAAGAATTTTTCCCCACTATAACTTTCTATTCCAATAGGTCCACATAAGTTAGTATGCACAATTTCCAAAACATCTTCTAACTAATAGGTTTTGCTCTTAAAAGTAGTCTTTCCCATTTTTCCAATTTGACAGTTTTTGCATAAACCAACATTTGGTTTCTTTAAACTAGGGATACCTCTTACTTTTTTGAATTTTCTTATCTTGTTCATGTTATCAAATTTTACATGACATAGTCTTCTCTTCCATAACCAACTTTCTTCTACTTGAGCAATAAGACATGAACAATCACCAAGATCAAGATAAAATAGGTTACCTTTTGTTTGCTTGCCTGATCCAATCAGATTCCCTTTGTCATCCAGTAGTCTTCCCTTGACATGCATGAATTCTACTTGGAACCCAATGTTGATTAGTTGTGCCACAGTCAATAGATTATGTTTTAGACCTTCAACCCAATAGGCATTATCACATACAAGTTTATTGGTTAATGAAATGCAGTCTTTTCCTTTTATGCAACAAGGTTCATTATTTCCAAACCTTACACTACCTCCATCATAGTGTTCAAAATGTTCAAATTTTGTTTTGTCTCCAGTAATATGATGTGAACATCCACTGTCTATGATTCATCTATCATTTATACTAACATGAGAGATAAGTGACATCTTATCTCCATCATCTGATTCATCTTTTATAGCAATGTAAACTATTTCATCCTCATTGTTATCAGAATCTTTAACCATAAAACAAGTTTTCTCACCTTTGTCTTTGTATGATATTTGACTTTTGAATTTCTTTCTACCTTTGTACTTGTGGCTCTTCTTCTCATCCTTGCTTTCTCTATTTGGACACCTGGCAGCAATATGACCAATTTCTCCACATGAGAAACATATTAGAGAAACTTTACCTTTGTACTTTCCTCTACCTCTAGAATATTTCCTTGCAAGTAAAGCTTCAATAACTTCAAGATCACTATCATAACTTTCCTCTATTTCCTTTTCACTTTCTAACTAATTTTCCTTTATTTTCTTTCTTTTATCCTTGAGAGAAAGTTTGGTGTCAACTACAAACTTAACATTTTTAGAACATAGAACATAATTGTCAAAATTGTCTAGCTCAAAAGATGTTAATCTTCCTACTAGGGCATCCAAGCCTAACTTTCTAGTTGAATCACATCTCTTTTCTTGAATAAAAGACACTCTAATTGCATAGATGGAAAGCAAAGTTCTAAGAATTTTACTTAGAATAGTTTCTTCCTTGATTTCTCCTCCTAACATTGGCTCTCTTGACATTGTCATCACCACCATAGATATCATTTAGCTTGTTCCACTTATCAAAAGTAGTTTTATAGTCTTTGATCTCATCAAACTCATCATAGCTTAGAGCATATGCAATGTTAATCATCATGATGTTATGGTTCTTTTTCTCAGCAAGATCTCCAACAGATAATGTACCAATAGAAGTTTTGTATTCCTCATCAAGATATTTGCAACCTAAATCACTTATAGTAGCTAGATGAAGCCTCATAAGTCCCTACCATGCTGAGAATTTGTCTCTACTTAGCTTTGGAATCTTTGTCTAGTAAGACATCCTGATCTTTTAGCTTAGGTCCTTGAAACCTTCCCTGCAAGCACTAGATGCTCTGATACCAATTTTTGAAAATATAGGAGTAACTAAGAGGAGGGGGTGATTTAGTTACCACTAAAATATATCCCAGATCCCTTAGATGTCAACAATAAAATTTAGACTAGTAAAACTAATTTTTGTTGATGCTCGGTAAACAAACATAAAATGTTCTAACTCGGTAAATCAATTATCCTTAAGATGTTATTAGTAATTGCTTAGCCTTATTGAGCATGGATGAGAGAAAATAAATGAACACATAAGACACCATGATTTAAAATGGAAACCCAATATGGGGAAAACCACCAATGTAAGTAGTTATTGTTTTTCACTCTTCTGAATTGAGCCCTGTTAGGAGCCAACCTAATTAAAGGTTAGAAAACACATTGTTAGATGTGACCTTGTTAGAGGATTTAATCACCCTATTAGGAGTGGTGTTGTAAGAGGTCTTGAAATAATTCAATGGAATTGCCACCTTATTAGAGGATTTACAACTGGCTATTAAACCAACTCGGTTAAGAGATTTTAGATCACTACTACAATAGTTAGAGTATTACAACGAAATGACCTAATTGTGATGCAACTAAATTGTTGAATCCATATCTCTATTTTTCATAAACTTGATCCTTCCTAATTGAATGTAACTTTTCTACTCCATAAGGATACCTACTTATCCTTCAAGTTTGCTTCCTCTCTCTTCTATTGTTTAATTCAATCAATACACTTGCACACCATACTTGAAATCTCACCTTGATCTTTTATTTATATCTTTCAAATTGTCAAGTTAGCTCGTATATAGACTAGAATAACCAATATTCATCATCATAGTTGGATAAAATCAATACATAAAATAATTAAGCTTCATATGCCAAAATAAGAAAATCTTGTGTTAGCCGACCCAACTTGGTAGAAACTACCTCTATATCAATTTCCTGTGTTGACCAATAGGAGCTTGGTTAACACAAAAAACTTACAAGAAATCATTCAAAAACTGAGAGAACTTAGTTAGCACTTGCTCTATTCAACTTTCCTTTGTTAACTAAGTGAGCTCAGTTAACACTCCTTTCTGCCAAAATTCCTTCAATGCCCAAGTGAGCTCAATAGACATTGTCTTTGCACAAAGTAAACTTAGAAACTCTTGGTGGACAAGGAAAACTATCTTCACTGACCAAGTGAGCTCGGTAAGCACTGACTATCAACTAATATGACATTTGTGTAATATCAAAGACAACACACAATTAATCCATTGTATTCAACAATGTTATCATTCCCAAATACATCTCTAAAGTTTATCCCACCGGTAGCCTAATCATAATTAACCAAGTCTCCCATAGTTGGGATCCTAAGAATCTGGTATACATCTTCTAGAGATATCATCATCTCCCCAAGTGGCACCTAAAAAGTGTTGTAGTTTTTATGCCACCACTCAGCTACAGCTGTTAATAATCCTTTATTCACTTGGAACTAAGGAATCTGTACTAAATAAGTAAAGACACATCTTTCAATCACCTATTGCTCTACTATAGATAATATCCTTATCAACTCTAAGGGCCATGGGTACAATCCTTGCACCATGAGCTTGTGCCCACGTACTTGTTTCATTAACAATCAAACAATGACATTAATTTTTATCACAAGTGATCATCCTACATTAATCAAATATCATCCTCTAGCTATTCAACTAATGGTCCTATCTTGGACCAGTTATTTGTCCTACTCTATATCCTAAGATGGACATGTTTGTTTTCCCTACTCTATATCCTTAGGGGGGGGCATATTTTCTCCCTTTTGTTATAACATTACATAGGGTCAATCTATAGCCACATAAATAAATAAGGGAACAATACCTCCTAGCATATCCACCATCATGGATCAAAGTATACTATGTACTCCATTCTAGTACCCACAACAAAATCAAAGTATCTAGCATCTCAAAAATGAATGATCTCACCTCCTATTATTTCACTACCATTGAACATACATAAAAGCCATCCAAAGAAAAATCCACCCAACCTATCGCATTAGAAGATCATAAAATCCTATACCAACTGAAATGCCAAGCACAAAACTTGATCCAAAGGTAATCACATGTATCTATAGTTGTCAAAATATCCATAGCTGAAATAGCACCCACAGCAAGTGCCAAACCCATCCAACTATCCATACCTCCAAAGGTATACCAAGTGAATCTCACATCATCAACACACCCAATCTATAGCCTGCAATCACAAGTCTCAAGAGAAATACCTGCCATATATATACCAAGAAACTCTCACTACAAAAGATAATGTCATATCTATAACCAATCCACTCACAACATCTCAAAAAAGTGAATCCATGTAGTCTCAAGGACATCTAGAACACATAAACCAATAACCCACAATAACAACTCTCATAACAATTATCTAATGCTCTCCTAGGTTCTCCACAAAGGAAAGAGATGAAGGAATAACCATGTCATCTCTCACATGACATACATGAGCACAAACCAGTGATGACAATCTCCAACCAATCTCAAATCCAATGTAAATGAAATTGAACATCTAGGAAGATAACCAAGACCAAAGACAAACCATGCAAATCATAACTTGTATCATGTCCTTCTACACACACCTCTAGATGTAAATTGTGCAAGTATGATCTCCTCCATAAACTCCAAAAAAAAACCACAACAACACCCAAACCATACTATATAACTAATCATGGATGTAAGCCTCTCACAAGAAAATCAAACTCATAAACCATTCCTAATCCAAGGAATATGCCCAATATAAAACTATCTACCAAACTCAACTAGCATAACAACATATACAAATTGAGATAACCAATGCTAAACCATCTTTCAAATGAACCCTCTAGAACTAACTCATGTAGCATAATTCAAGATCCATATCCATGAAAGATAGGCATAAACATAATACATCTAAGAGAAACAATGGGTGATACCTCTCAAGTAGCAAACCACCGAGTAGACCAAGAGTGGGAAATGAGAATGCTCATCAAGATATCTAAATCTCTAACCAAGACCCATCTAAGAAAAATCTCCTCTCAAGTCCATATTAGGTGAATGTCCCTTGGAATTCCTATTGAAACCAAATAACTATCCCAACAAATACTTCTCGAATCCAAGAGAAATCAGCATCACCATAGTCTCTAAGTATCCATGAGCACCTATAACCAATCAATCCATGCCAACTCCAAATGCAGCATAGCAATATCATGAAGTATCTAGTTTATGATCAATGTACTCAATAGCAAGAAACTAAACCAAGATCAATGTTAAAGTTCCAACTGTAGCCTCAAGAACATAAACACGACAACATGATCTAACCATATCAACCAAAGAGATAACATGCTCCATATGAACATACTATAATATGTGAAAAACCTAAACACATAGCAATATCATGACATACTAATGAAACCACCCTAAATCCAAGGATAACATGTGAAATGAAAGCATAAACCACACCTTTACCAAGAACTTTGTAAGTCCTCAAGATGCAACCATCTCCACACACCATGAAGAAAATCATCTCTACATACCATGAAAAACCATCTCTACATAGTCCTTAAGATCTAACCATCTTCACACACCATGAAGATAACAAGAGCACCATGAAAATGTCAAAGATGCTTCTATAATAATAGGATCTAAGATAAATCTCCAACATCTATAAACACTTAATAAATATATCAATACCAAGAGCTCCCACTCAACTATGGTATCAAGTAACCCATGGCATCAAAAAATCCATCTCCTACATGAAGATCCTCTAGGTCTACACTCACACAACCAAAAGTGTTAGTACCAAGTGAAAACAAGATCTCCAAACCAAGAAGATATAAACCAAGCTAGGAACTAATCCTACACTATCACAATCTCTCACTAAACCATGTATCTAAGCTATTCATGAAATAATGATTAAAAAAAAAAACATTCTCTAACCATGAGGATCAACCAAGGCATTAAACTATCAAATAAATCAAAGTACACATCATGAGCTCCTCAAAAGAAACCAAATAACCATGATTCTCAACCAAGAAGATATACCACCATAGCAAAATTAGGAATCCAAACCAATGAACATCAAGGATGTACCTGTATATCCAATCATGTCATGCCAAAATCTATGGCATCATGATCACATCCATGAACCAAGCATCTAACTCTCAAAGTCTCTATCCTGTCAACATAAAATAGTCAACCACAATCCTCCACCATAAATATACCTAGTAACAACATCTCATCCCTTTTACATAAAGAAAAAATCAGCAAATCATGTGACTTAGGACATATACAATCCAAATACAAGCCATCAATCTAAATATGCATCAATAATAAAATATCAATGGGCAAAGACAACCCATAACCAAGCTATAAATGCAACCTATAAGTATAGACCAATTACAACACTACATGACTTGTAGATGCAACAAGTCATCATATATATCCAAACTAAATAATGATAACCATATTATCATGGGATCAATCTAATATACAAATAGAGTATACAATGACATCAAATCTTAAATCTTCAAACATACAATGTCATAAAGTCACAATGTTACCATAGTCAATATATAACATAAACTATTTAGATTAAAATATCATCAAATAAACCATGCCAAACCTAAAAAAATTTGAACCAATCTGTAGAGCTCTCAAAGAGCTTTCTGTTGACTACTCAAAGTCCAAAATCTGACTATGTATGCTCAAGTTATGCCCTAATTTGTGCTCAAGATTAAAAAAAAATCTAAATTTTGGGCTCTTTAAACCTAATAATATGTCAAAATCATAGAACCAAAACTACATCAAGTTGTAGTGCTCTGAATTAGCTTTCCAACACCCAGAAGAAGTCTAAAATTTGATATCCTAAGAGAAAGTTATGGTCATTTTACTACGACATACTTTTTACCATTTTCACTATTATTATTTTTTGTGATGAAAATTCTGACGAGATTAAATTTGATGACCATTATGGGCTGAAACTAAAAAAACTCTTTCATTTCCTCTAAGCATGGCCAAACTAGGACATCCTATATATCAAAATTTATGGAAACATTGAACCAGATCCAATGGTGAGGTTTTTTTTTTCTTTATCCAAGAGGTCATTTCTACAAGCTCCCCCTGAAACCCTTATTTAAATAAAACATCTAAAAAATCCATTTGACCAATAATTTTACATGCTCAAAATATTTCAACATCCCATCATAATAGCAAACCGAATACCCTTATATCTACAATACACAAATCATATATCTTGCCCTCTCTTTAATCCACTCATGCATTCCCATGGATTCAATCTAGGGTTACAATAATAAAACCATATCTCTAATATCATTGTAAGAAAACTTTCAAGAAAGAATATAACCATTTCCAAATAACCCATAATAGATCTAAAATAAATATCCAATTGAAATCCACATTTAAGAGAATAGACAATATACCCACAAAAATTGTGACATAAGATATACCCTAAGAAACCCTCATTGAGGTAAAAAACTCAGCCTCCAAAAGTATTCATCACCATGTATTATTCAACAAAAAAATTATTGCAATACAACCATGGAAGCCTTCAAAGCCATAGCCACAATTAAGAAATTCATGTAAACAAGCATGAATCCACACATCCCATGCCATGCTTCCAACCTTCACAACTGCTCCCTTGGCTAACCTATCAAGCCTTGTCTCACTTGACTCTTGCCTTTTTCCCTTCTTCTTCTCACTACAACAACTACCCTTGTGGTCTCTTATGTAGTAGCAAGTCCCACAAAACCACCAAGTGGTATTACATAAACCATGTGCTAAAACCATGTGCTACATAACCACTTTACCCCACATCTAATATTGGAATTTGAATTATTTTCCCCAATATTAAATAATCACATAAAATATTATCACAATGTTGCAATACAAATCATTAAGTATATCTCATTGGGAATCTTTACATGTTGCACAACCATCTAGGTGCAACATTACATAATAAAATAAAATAATACAATATAACAATATTATGCAATGTCTACAACACCCATTATCTCAACATTAAGGATATGGTAAGTAAAAATCCTAAAGCCAAGAAGCCAAAAATTGAAACCATGTTAGATATTGATGAGAAAATAGGGCACTAGGTAACCGTTGTTTCTAAGGCCAGCAACTAGCAAAAAGCTTAGATGATGTGTTGCCACAAGATTACACAATGGATAACACCATCCTCTACCTCGCCTCTAGAGCCACACACATGAATATATGGACCACTAGTAATACAAGGATTTCTCAATGTATATGGAAAGATAAAAGGGATATGCAAGAACTTAAGTAGTCCTTGTGTAGAATGGTAAACTATATACATGAACTTCAAAATATGGATATAGAAGCCTTGCAAGTGGAATATCTATTATATATGTTACTTCCCCCATTAACAAAAACTTCATTGAATAGGTCAAAAGAGACAAGTAAATTTCCCACACCTATGATGAATGGTTGAATGAGGTGGACGCTCAAGGAGTTGGTTATTTCTTCCCCTTCACCAACACAAATGCAAGGGCAAAAGGGTTGGTGATTGCTCTAGAGTAAAAAATTAATGCCTGGGAGTCTGAGAAGATAAAATAGGATGAATAGATCATTGAAAATTTTGAATTCCAAGAATATGAGGTAGATAAGTTCTTAACTGAAAAACTTGGGGCAAATATTAATGCAACTTTCTTGTTCATAGCTCAAGCCAATCTCAAATGGAGGAACATCATGATCAAATAATTCCTCGAAGAGTGTTTTGAATTACAAAAGGATATGAATTGTTTGAAGGAAATCCTAGCTGGTGACATCAAGTGCATTGATGTCAAAATTGTGGAGAATGCAGATCAAGAGGTGAAAACCTCCAAAGAAGTAGAATTAGCTTTCTTTTCAAAGATAGAGGCATTGAAGAAAGCAAGAGAGATCATTGTGAATTACCTAATCATAATTTCCAGGGCCAATTTGATGATGGTCATTTGCACTGAACACCTAGAAGCACAAGATAAGAGGATGGAACATGTCACTTGGATTATGATGATTTGGAAGTTGCATCTTGAATAACTTGAAGTCCCTCAACAAAATGAATTGATCAATTTTATGGTAGTACACAAAGCTTGGGAAGAAGTCAGTGGTGGTGTCTCTATGACCCAAGAATTTAATGTTGATGCCAACAACATACTTGGAAATTAGTTAGTGATATAGGGGTCATGATCCATGATTGTTTTATTTTGTTTGGCCAGTATTTTTTGAAAAACTTTGTGTATTTGGTAGTTGGTAACTCCTTGTGGAGTTAGTTTTTCAAAATGATTTGGAAGCCCTTCATGGTTATTTATTTTGTTTAGTTATATCTTTTAAGGTTGGACTCTTTGAACATAGAAAAATTATAGTTATTTTGATAAGATCTTTTTGGTGATTTATGGCAGTGAATTAATGATGAATAGTGATTAATCATGTGGTTATTTTGTTGGAATACATTTCATATGGAATTTAGTATCACTATGATGATGTATATTTCCATTGATTTGATGAAATAATATGTACATTCATTTTGGTTGTTTGGTAAGTTTGATTAGAAATATGAGAAGCACATTAATATATGTCATCTAACATAGGTTGTGAGGTTATTATCTTTTAGATGTGCAATATTATTTATGTTTATGGGAGAATGTTTTAATTTCTTTTACATTATTTTGGGTTAAAAGAGAAAGTAATTCAATTCTTTTTTAATAAAGGTTATGATGATTAATCTTTTAAGAAGGGAGTTATGCCTTTGAACACAGAGAGCTTTTCTCTTTAAACTTGAAAAAAAACTAATTTGTGGTGAATTGGTCTTTCATGTTATTAAAGACACTAACTAACAAGGAGAGGGAAAAATTTTCATTAATAAGAGCATTGGTGCTTGTCATGAAAAAATTGAAGGGACTCAAACGAAAGATCAAGATGTACAAGAGAGAGATCCCAAAGATAAAGAAGGATAACTTCTCAGCTTGGCAAAGGCTAATGAGATTGCACTTATCTAGTATTGTAGATTCCACATATTACTATGTGGACAATGATTATATTGAGGTGCCCAGACCTATAATAATTAAATAAATGAAAGAGAAGCAAGAGCACAACCAAATGATGATTGAACTTACAACAACCTTGAGTTATGCAAAATTTGATGGTGTAAATGAATGCACTATTGCTAAGCAAATGTGGGACAAATTGGAAAAAATCCATGGAGGAGACAAGAATGTATTGAGAGCTAAGGAAAAAAATTTGAGAGGAAAAATTGATGACATGAAAATGTAAGAAGGTGAGAATATTGTCAAGTATTGTGGTTGAATCAAAGAAGTGGTGAATGTTATCAGAGGAGCTAGAGGCATCATATCTGATGAGAATATGATAAGTAAGGTATTGAAGACTTTATTTACTATCTATTCAATTAGAGTATATGTAATTAAATATTTGAGATGTACACCTGGTAATTATCTGACCTTGGATTCTGATTGGTAGACTTACTGTGTTTGAATGATACAAACTTTGATAAGTATTCCTCTACTAATATTCAATTTGCATTCAAAGTGCACAATTAACCCTTGATGGCTCTAATAAAAAGAAGAAGATAAAGTATATAGAAAGTGATAGTGGATCTAATGATGACCTCAATGAACTTGAAGCATCATTGGCTAGTAGACTACTTAGAGGAAAAGGCAAATACAAAAGTAAAGTTCCTATTAGATGTTTTACATGTCACAAAGTTGGTCATATTGCTGCTAGATGTCTTGATAGAGATGACAAAGATGAAAGGAAATACTTCAAGTACAAAGGAAGGAAAGATGATAAAGACTACAAAGGGAATAAAGATAGAAGAGACTATAAGGAAAAAGGTAAGATTTATTGCTATATTGCTAAAGAATATAGTTTTGATAGTAACTCTGATGATCATGATGAAGAAATTATTTATGTTGCAATGAAAGGTGATTCTGATGAAGATGAGAAAACTACATTGATCTCACACGTGAGTAAGAATGACAAATAGATAATTGATAGTACTTTCTTACATCATATGACTTGTGATACAAGTAAGTTTCAGAAGCCACAGCATTATAATCAAAGTAGTGTTAAGTTTGGAAGCCCAAGAGTCACAAGTTAGAATCCACCTTTTGCAATGAGACAAATACAACTAATGGAAGACCAAGAGTCACAAGTTAGAGTTCCACAAAGATTCCCTCTTGGGATTTAAACTAGGGTCTCCACGATGATAACTCATTGCTTCAACCAAGCTAAACCCTTTGGACCATTTACACTTTCTTTTAAAAATAATAATTTTAATAAAATACACATATACATTATTCTACATATTTACTTTTACTAAACAATAAATTTTATCATTTGAGATTTGGTACAATTAATTTAATCTTAGAATCCTTCAATTTTATGCATGTCACCATGCAAAAAATTGGCATTTAATTGGAAGGACATGTAAATTATATGCATCAATAGAAATTTAAAAAATAAGAAAAGTCTACAGTTAATAAATAATTGAAATGGTTTAGAAATTATTTAAGATTTTTTTATTTACTTTGGTCTTTTTCATTTCAACTGAGAGAACTTGGAGAAAAAAAAAGATAGGAGAAAACTGAGAAGAAGAATAAGTTGAAACAGGAGGAGGAGGGAGGAAATTTTAGGTTTATGAAAATGAAATGATTAAATTATTTTGTCAACCTTATACAAGAATATTATTATTACAATGGTTTCCGTGTTAGTACTAAAATGTCAATGCCACATATATATTTTACTATGAGTGTAATCATTGAGAATGAAAATGCTACTAATTATTTTTTCCAAAATTTTATTAGATTACAAAGCCAATTGAGGATATTAGTACATTTATAAAGACTAGAATTCTCACAACTATATCATGTCATCAAATAGTGGAAAGCCAAAAACATTGAAAGTAAGCCAAAATATATCCATTGCTAAGACTACTTAGACTCAATATTTTGATATTCGAAAATTATAAGAGTTTTAGTACACTTAACCTAGCTTCTAAATAACTAAAATTGATTTTGAAAATAGTTGATATTAAGACCCTAAAAAATAAGAACACAAAAAAGGTCCTTTTTTAGTCAAAAAAATATAGCATAGCATCTAGTATGCCCTCTTTGAAATATTAACCTTTTTTTTTAATAATTTCAATTGCTCTAGTAAGAAGTTGTGTAACACCACAAAGTATATCCTAGATACTTTTTACTAATTTTTTTATGAATGTATAATATTTTGATGAATTTCAACCTAAAATTTATGCGTGCTCCTTTAGAAATCATTGAGAGCTAATATAAAATCAATAGTTTTTTTTATCATGTAAAATGGATTCAAAACTTGATGAACAAGCCAAAATCTAAGCCTAGTATATTATATGTTAGTTTTTGACAAAAATCAAACATACAAATATACTTTAGAAGAAAAAAATAACATTATTAGTACTTAAAATAAATTATATGATTAGATAGCTAATAGAGATATAGAATATCATGTTATTTGATATTGTTAAACCATATGAAAATCAAACAAGGAGAACACATTAAAAAATGATCAATCTTATAGATTATTACACAATACGGCTTCAACAAAAGAGACAGGTTGGGAACCAAACAAGAGCTAGCTCAAAATGAGAACAAGGGACAAGCCCACCAAAAGAAGACAAAATAGAAACAAGAATGAGAAGGAACAAACTAACCAAGACACTTAAAAAGATCAATGGCTTCTAACTCTAGCTTCTCCATTTTATGACTTTCCCTCCTAATGTCTTGATGCTCCTCCACAATAGGATGGTCACTGTTCCTAGTGCTACCTCTATTTCTCTTACAAGGACTGGACAAATTATCTCCTAGACTATCTTTCTTAGCAACCACCTAGATGATGATATTCTCATGGTTGAGTTCTCCAGCTTCCCTAATAGGGTCCTCAGGTGGCCATTAAAATCCTTAAAGATTTTATAACTTTGATAAGAAATGCTCTTCAAATTTTATCTCTATGCTAACATTTTTTCTAGGAAAGAGAATATATCCTCTATCTCCTTAAACTTAAAAACATCCTTCTCCTTCCTGGCCAGCTCCTTATTACCACCAACAACTAGGATCATCCCATTATCAAAGTCTCTACACATAGCGACAACCTCAAGGATATAAATTTTACTCTCCATCTCCTAAGCCTTTAGGTTAATGTCTTTGATTTCATAAAAGAACTACTTAATTTCCTTGTAGAAATCCAATATCCCAATTTTAGTCACCTGCTAAATATCAAGACCATGTTCACTACTAATATTGCTCAAGATAATCATGGAGGGATCAATGAGTTGTTCCATATTAAATTTCTCTACCCATAGCCACAACCTCAAGGATATCAAGTTTACTCTCCATCTCATGAACCTTCATGTTAATGTCTTTGATTTCATGAAAGAACCACTTAATTTCCTTGTAGAAATCCAATACCCCATTTTTTATTGCCTGTAAAACATCAAGACCATGTTCATAACTAATATTGGTTAAGATAATCATGGAGGGATCAATGAGTTGCTCAAGATTAAAGTTCTCCTTGTCCACCTTGGCACCATCAGAAAAGGTCATCGTTTTCTTGGGAACTCTTAGGGTAAAGTTATTGATTTTCTCATTCAAACCCTCAATATTCTCTATGCGAAGGGGAGCTTCAATCTTGGTGTCTTTAATAAACTCTAGTTTAATTCCCTCAATATCCTCCACATTTGGAGGAGGAAGAGAGACAACCCTAACAATATCCTTTAGGCTATTGATCTATTCTAGAAAATGAGCATCTTTATTCTTCTTCCATTCCCCAACCTCATCTATGTTAGTTTTTATATCATCATCCTCTTCATTGTAATCTTCCTCTAAAGACACATCACCTTTAGAAATCTTTTTCCTTTTCAAAGATTTCCTATTATCCTTACAAGAAATTTTCCTCTTAGAAGAGTAACCCCTAGCCTTGTCTTTTTTTGGATTACATTTTCCACCCTCCTCTTTCATATTATAATTCTTTCTCATGTCAATGTCGAAGAAATCTTCATCTTCAAAAGAATTTGAAGCTTCGGTCTCCTCCCCAAACTTTAAATGCACTTGAATGGAGGGGCCAACCATTTTATCTTTGAGGCATTCATAAATAAGAACCATCACACCATTATAGATAAGAGGGTTAGTGACCTCCTATGTTTGAAAAATATTGATACCAGTGTTTAGGGAGGTGTAGAGGTAGTAAGGGATGGACACCTACTTATTGTGACAAAAATGATTCAAAACAAAAAAATGGTAGGTACAAACCTTGGATAATCTACCATCTAGGATAACATATTCCATGACAACCCTAAGCACCATTCTCCATATTTATTGATAGCTTGAGGAAGATAGTAATATTTATCCAATTTAGCTAATGTTTCCTTCTCTCTATCATCCTTTAGAAATTTACCCATTGTAGCATTAGAAAAAAATTTATCACTACAAAATTGCTTCCCCACAGTTAGGATACCAATAATACATGAAATACGCTTACCTATAAACTTCCTACCACCAATAATTAAAGACCCCACATCCTAATTCTTATGGAAAAGTCTATTTATCATAGGGTTACTCCATGCAAAGACTACATAAAAGGGGTGAGGTCTCTCATCTACAGAATCTCCCAAATCTTAGTTCACAATCTTCAAATTTCACAAGATACAAGTTCTATTCTCCTTATTTTCACCCATAATTGATGATAAAAGTCTCTCAACATCAAGGCCAGGAACAAATTATTTTGCAAAATTAAAAGTGGGAAGTAACATGAATAAGTTACAATAATAGATTAAAGATCAGAATTAGGAAAAAATATTAGCATGAATCCTAATGGTATTCCTTTGGGGGAGTATCCTAAGTATTAGTAGAATAGTAGGGGAGATTGCTAGCATGATTGACATATTGCACTCATGACTATGTTTTTCATTGATGTCAACATTTTTTTTTTTTTGTAAAGACTAGCAAAGTAGAAGATAGAGAATAAGGTTGTACAGAATGTGTATTAGTGATATAAGGTCAAGCACGATTGAGGATATATTCTACAATATGTCCTAATAACATGGCAAGTGTGAGGTAATTTTTGGTGTTCAAATTGTATCTCCTAATAGGGATAGAATCATGATGAGTGAAGTTAGATAGTGACAATAAATAGCTTGATGATGATGTCAGCGAGTGCATGAGGTCTGAGGTTGCACATGTGAATAGTTGTAATTACTATGAGTTGGAAGTGTTTTATAATTGTGAAAAGATGTAATGAATTATAATATATCAATGAGATCCTATTATAATTAATTGGGAAAGCCTCAAGGCCAACGTAGAGAATTATTTTGAGGACATGGTATAAAGGAAATTTATTTTCCTTGTGATGAAGTGTGTAAGTGTGAATTGTGTAAGTATTATGTGAAGTTGGTAAATACAAGTAAGCAATCAAAGGGATCAATGTGATGTCAATTTGAAGATCTCGTATTGAGATCAGAGAAAGTATTTGGTACAGTATTGGCACAGTAAGAGGATAGAGAAAGAGTTTGAGTTGCAAGATTCTGAAAGGAATAATACAAAGGTCAATAGGATAGTGAATTTAATGGTCTTGCCTCTAAAACTATTTAGATTGTGGGTCCTTCTACCTTCCACAACTCCTAACATGGTTGGAATCTCCTAATAGGGATTCAAAGTCTCCTAAGAGGGACTAATACATATTGAATGTATTTCATAGGCTCCTAATAGAGTCCTTCCTCTTACAAGGAACTTATATATTAGTACATAATTTTGTGGGTATCATCCCCACCAAGGTTTTCCCTCTGATTAAGGGTTTTCCTAGTTAATATATATGGTGTTATTATGTATGTGTATCTTCTTATGGTCATTGATTATATTGTTCACATGTTTAAGATTTAATAAGGTTGATAAAAGTTCAATTGGTCTAACAACTAATTCACCCCCCTCCCTCTCAGTTATCTTGGTGGATTTTAATTTCTAACAATTGGTATCAAAGTGTCACATCCTTAAAGGAAAATTTTAATAGCTTAAGGATATCAATGATGGGGAATTTCATAAAAGAAAGTCTCAAGTTTGATGGAGTTAACTATGAAAATTGGAAAGAGAATATAAAGACACATCTTCTATGCATGGATCCAAGATATTGACTAATGACAAAGAATGGAAAGAAGATTATCGAAGAAAGAAAACTTGAAGAATACAATAAAGTAGAAAGAGATCTATTCATGTGTAATATGCTTGCTAGAGAAGAACTTTTTTCAACTCTTCCTAAAAATGAATACAATAAGGTAAAATCCTTAGATTTATCTCATTAATTTAAAAAAGCTTTGGAATCTACTTTTGAAAGAGATGAGCATGCTAAGAATCAAACTAGAAAATTGTATATATTTGTTTCAAGAGGCTAAGATGATGGAAGACAAATCTATAAGAAGTTATATTGGTAGAATATCAAAAATTGTTGTAGGAACAAAAGTCTTATAATGGATCTAAAGATGAAGATGAGATCATATGGAAGATCTTGAAGACCTTGACAGTGCCATTCAAGCAAACATCACAAATGATTGAACAAGTGATACCTTTACTGAGAAATTTATAGAAAAGACTCTTCTTGGAAGATTGGAAGCAAAAACAGTTATCTTGAAATAGGCTAGAGACTTTTCTAGATTAGATACTATTTTTAGTCAATTAAGTGTTCACCCTTCCTTGTCAAGGAGAGAAAGCACTAGTGGAGATTATGCTAGTAGCAATAGATCCAGATTTAAGGACAAAAAAAGGATTGAAGAAGGGATTTCCCTTCTTAAAAGAAGAGAACTAGATAGTAAGAAAATCTTTAAATATTGGACTTGTCATGAATTTGGTCATTATGCTCTGAGTGTCCTAAAAGAGTGAAAAAGTACAAAAATAATTTCAAGTCTAAAGGTGCTGAGATTATTTGTATGCAAATGAAGATGATGAGTCTGATGAGAGAGTTCAGAGTGAAAGTGATGATGAGTTAGGATTTGTAGCTATAAAAGAATAAAATCTAGAAATAGAAGTTGGAGAAGAGAGAACCCTAGTATCACAAGTTGAGAAGAAAGTTTTTGATTAAGGAAAATAGGTTTTAACAGGGCCTTAAAACCATACAAAACATAGAGCAGACAAAAGAGAACATTTAAAGTATCAAAAGAAACTAGCCAAAGAAACTCCCCACACTAAAGGATAAAACAAGTAAAAAGTCAGGGAGTCAAGACAAAAAACCAAGACTAGCCAAAAAAAGCCAGGGTACTTAGGAGACATCTCTCAGCATTTATGTTACACTGATTTCTAGCTCCAACAATCTACAATCTACAAGTTGAGAAGAAAGTTGATTAGATAATAGATAGTGGTTGTTCACATCATATGATTGGTGAGATGAATAAACTTGTTAAATTTAATAGTCATGATGGAACAATTGTCAGAGTTGGTAACAATGTAGCATGTTGTATCAAGTGAATAAGATATATTACTCTTGATGGGAAAACTAACACAGATGATATTTAATTTATTGATGGATTAAAGCATAACCTATTGAGTGTTGGACACTTGGTTGACAAGGGATATCAGATACAATTCATAGAAAAGACATGCATTATTAAGGACAAAGATGGTAAGTTGATTGGCACTGGTACTATAATACCCCAAAATTGGCTCATTGCCATGACAACCAATTCTGGTCTATTTTGATTAACCCTAAAGTCCTATTTCACTGGGAAATTCTCATTCTGATTTTCACTACTTGACTTAATTGTCAAATGTAAAAAACCCTAATTTTCATTAATCATGTTATTTATTTAATTCCTGAAGTATTGACTTGAATTAGCTACATTAAATCGATTGATTAGATTTAATTTAATTTAAAGTGTTTATACTTTAATTAAAATTAAATTATCTCCTAAGGCTAATGTAGTAAGGAATTAAATGTAATTAATTTATTAATGATCTCATTTTAATTATTGAATGTGACTATTCAATTAATTGAAATATACATTTATGAGGTCATATCTCATTTTATTAAATTAAATAACCTTCTAAATTCTTTTCTTCAGTTCAAGAATGGGAATTCCAAGTTATCTATCTCTCCAATTGGAATTGGCTTAATCCACTTATTCTCCCACTTAGGTGAATTTTAGTTAACTATTTATTGCACTCAAGATCAGAGTTAGTTAACCTCACCTACACTAGGAATCTTCCATCTTGACTAAATCTTAGCTTCAATCCTGACCATTGATCTGACTTGATCTCAATCGTTGATTGATTTTGGGAATTCTATTTAAGAGGCTTCTAATTCCTCATTACGGGGGTTGGAATTTGAATTGCATCAAATTATTGTTGAATTAAATACTCATTTGTTTAATGTTTTTTATTAGATAAACAAGTTTTATAGGGATCCTAAAACCCAAGTTAAAACAATACAAAATGCTGAAAATAAGCAATTAAAGCCCAGCCAAAGGACAATGGCCAAACAAAAGCTAGTACTTCAGATCACTAAACAAAAGGTGACCATTGTGGCTTCTAAATAGCCACCAACACCAATTTTGACTAGGCCCCTAAAACCCAAAGAAGAAAAGGGAAAAAAGTCCCCAACCATGATACAATACAAAGAACAATAGGCCAAAAGCCAAGGGACAAAACAAAGAACAACAGGCCAACAAAAGCCAGTCAGGCTTTGCCTTTAGATCCCTTCTTTTGAGAACGTAATGCCATATCAAAAGAGGTAGTGGAGGGTTTGATCTTTTTTCCTTTTACTATGGTCCATCCATCCTCCACCAAACTAGTAGCCTTTTGCCACCGTAAATCAGCAACACCAGAGCTAGTCCTAGAAATCCCTAAGACCAGGGAAGAGACCGCAGTAGGAACATTAGCAACCTGAGAAAAAGCCATAGGAAGGTCTGACCTTGATAAATTAGAAGTGGAGGGCATGACCATATTTCCTTTTATTGAGGTCCTTCTAGCCCCCAACAAACCAATAGCCTTCTGGCTCTAAGAAATAGCAAAGCCACAATCAGACCTAGAAACCCCTGAAGCCAGGGAAAAAACTATAGCAAAGGAAGTTATAGTAGAAACAAGAGAAGGAACATTAACTTGAGAAGGAGCCAAAGAGGTGGCTACAAGAAGATAAACTAGTTGCATCCAAAGGAGCCAAAGGAGCATCAACTTGAGAAGGAACCAAAGGAGGAACCTCCATCAAATCACTAGAAGATGGGACAACAGAAACCAAAGACCCATTTGTTACAACCAAAGGAGCCAAATGATGATCCTTTGTCAAAAAACTAGGAACAGTAGCTAAATCCTTCACCAAAATTTCTTGAAGAGAGTCATCATCCCCTATAGAGAGGACCTTGTGGACCATGTAGTGATCTTCTAAGACCCCCTTCCACCAAGAAGGGGGCATTTTTGGTCTAGATTTACCGGCAAAGCAACCTGCAACTAGGTGACCAGCCTTGTGACACTTCCTATAGTGGAAGGGGATACCCTCATAGTCAAGAAGAATGTTCAAGATGCTAAAGAAGAAGCTATCAAAATCTTTTCTAGGAGACCCTTAGAAACATCAATCTCAACCAGAATGCGAGAATATGTTGTTCAAAACACATTGATAGAATCCTTATCTATCAAGCAGAATCCACCAAGGGGTCTCCCCACCTCCTCCAAAATAGAATCTATCCAAAGGTGAAGGGGAAGATTCAATAGCCTGACCCAGATAGGGAACTTGTTAAAAGATTATGTCAATGGGTTGAAATCATTATGCCAAGGTTTTGCCATCAAGGGAAACTTTGCATCCTAATAGAAAACATGGTGAAGGATGGCATCTCTATTAGTAGTAGATTCAAATTTGACAATGAAAAACCCCTTGGCATAAGGTAAATATGGGCTATCTCCAAAATGATGGGGTCCTAAAAATGAGAAATCCATCTATGCAGTTCCGACAAAGAAGGCCAAAAACCCTTAAAATAAAAGATAGCAGCATTGGTTGAGAAATCAGCTATACAGATAGAGATCTCATCAATAATATCAAATTTTAAATCAATCTTTAATCAGTTACTTACCGCAATCGGCACCCCCGAACGCACAAAATCACAAATCCCTAACTTTTTAGAAAGACCACCAATACTAGCCTCAAAGGTAGCCACATCAACATGGGAGAAGGCCGAACCACCCACAACAGGGGAAAAAACATTAGAAGCCAAAGGGATTGCCATAAAGCTAAACACAAGAAAAAAACCTAAACCAAAGCTAGATGCAAGATTCAGAGCAGGACCCATGCAAGAGTCAAAGCTAAAGCTAGGCACAAAAGCTAGAGTCAAAGTCGAATCTAGGCACAGAGATCGAATCAAAGCTAGGGGCCGAAGCCGAAGTTGAAGCCATGTGCAGGGAGCCAAGCAGGAAAAAAATTCAAAAAATTGCAAAGCCTCCTACATTATCATAGCTTTTCATTGCTATCATAGAGGAAAAAAATTGTTTAATGTTATCATAGCTTTTCATTGCTTAGTTTTAATATCGTATAGATTAAAATGCAAACATATAGTTTAATTTATTTTAACTATTATTAGATTGGTTGCATCTCTCATCTAGATTAATTACACTTTCATTTAGTTGCATAAATATTTCATACTAAAAGGTATGGTTGCCTACTTCTTGGTCTGAGAGAAAATAGGCAAAATCCTTCTAGTTAGAAGGCAATAGGTTGCTCTGTTGGAGCTCTCAGCTAAACAATTCAATGTTTATTTTGAGATGATCTTGTAGGTAAAGATCATGTTGAAGTGTGTGTGAGGATCAGAGGCACACATTTTGCATATAAATTTCTTGTGCCCACCATGGCCCCAATAAAATTAATTTTTTTGGCCTCATCTACTTTATTTTATGCTATTTTAATGATTCTGTCATGTTTGTACGTACAGATTTATAGATTTTCACATGAGAAATCTCATTTATGCTCAAAGATTTGAGGATTTTGCCCCTTTCTTCACACTTCCTCATGCAAAAAAGTACCTAATTACATGGTTTCTCATGTAGCACCTCATTTTCTTGTATAGGCCTATGCAATATTTAATGCAAAATTTTGCAACAGCACATGCAAAATGCAGATTTTTCATAATTCAATTTATCATTTCATTTGACTAAAGTGTTTTCTTTAAAGCACTTTCTTTTAGATTTTTGATTTTAACTATGGTTTGTAGGATGATTGACAAAGACTCCTTTTATAAAAACATTTCAAATATGAACTAACTGTGTATTTGCAAGATAGTGTCAAAGATAAGAATGTCGAAGATCAATTTTAAATCCACATAAAATGTTGTGTCTTTTTCCCACTTTCCTCACATAGTATAATTAGGGCTTGTGAACTTCATAGGGTGGAGTATTCTCTTTACCACTTTGGGGTCATGACCAAGGGTAAATCAAAAACCTAAAAGCCTCTAAAAGATGGTATCCAAGGAGGGAAAGCAATTTAGTGGTTCTCTAGTGCGAGTCCTCTTCTATGTGAAGGGATGATGATTTCCTTTTAGGGAATTAGAATCTTGAGAAAGGGATAAATCTAGATCAATTAAGGTAACTCAGTGATTAATGTGTTTTGCATGTTTGGGCAACATGATGAGGTAAATGAGTATGCTCTTTCCCCTTGAGGAAAATTAGAAACTCGGACCCTTAGATCCAAACCACTAGTCCAAGTCAACCCTTAGAGAGCCTATCAGAGCAATCCAACCTCTTGTAATGACCCAAGTGAGAACACTCCTTTTGCTGGAGATTCCAACTCACTATAATAAAGAATATTTATAGAGAAAAAGACTCCAAAGCTATACCAATTTCCTCTTCTTGATTCCTAATATCGCATATCAAGAAGAGGCTTTGTCTGTTGCACTGGTCGACACTGGCCCTAGTATTGTTAGTCAAGTGTGTGCACTTTTAGATGCTGGTGTGGGTTGTTGGTCTCAACTTTTCTTGTGGAGCCACCAAGGATTAATATGACTGGAATCCAAGTAAAAACCTTTAGTTAGTTGTTTCCTGGTTCACCTCCAAAAAGGGGCATAATATTTGTACAAGAAGGGGGGAGAACCTCTCCTATAGAACTCACCAAAGGAATGCTACTGGGTGTTGGAAGGTGGTATATGCACTTGACTCCTACCACAAGGGTGTTCATTCAGCTTATATGTTATTGAGCCCTTTGAATACACCAAAAACATAGGTGCCTTCTAGTAGGGTCACATGACTATGTGAAGTACACGTATGTGCATAAGTTGTGGGACAAAGGTTTTGCCTTCTCTACCATTTTTGGTTTTAGGGATAAAGCATGTTTTTTATAGAGTCTTAAAAATTTCCAAACCAATCTAAACAAATTAAAATTAAAAACTCCCCCATTCCTCTAAGTTGCTTTGTCCTCGGTTAGATTGTATTTGACTACTACTTGCTTCCTGTGTCTTTTTTGGAAACACTTATCTTGTTCAAAACCAAATGTTGTTTAATAACTTGAAAACCAACCTTGTTATATGTCTAAAATCTATTAAATAGACCAAAAATATGTCCAGAATGGTTTGAAACCTTCAAAATTCAGTCTCAATTGTTAGTCTGGTCTCTACTTTTGTGCCCAATTTTGTCAAATTGTGTGCGAGTATCTTTTGAGTCCTCATTTCTTCATGCGGCCCTATCTAGGTTCTCACGTGACCCTATGCAAATCTCCATACAAGACCTTGCAAACTTGTCCTTTTGTCCAAATCCTATTTCACTTGTCAGTATTAGCACTTCCTTGCAAAGCTTTGTATAAGTCCTTGTGCGAGATTCCAAGTCTAAAATTGTTGTTTTGTCTTCGCTTGCCTCATTGTACTTTCTTGCACAATTCCCAGAGAATCTTGGCATGGTATCTTGAGTTAAAACTATTAATATGGTCTATCAGAGCTATATGTGCTCTATGTTTGGTCTATTTCCTACAACAATTTACCTCTTTTCTATCTACAAATAGTGTCAAATAGTAGCATCTTGCTTAGCTAATGACTTGTGACCTGTACTTAAATTAGTCTCATCCTTTAGTTATCTTGTTCTTGTCCTTTAGTGTTTGTTATACTCCTCGTCATGATAGTCATAATCTTTGGTTGTTTTAGCTCTTACTTAGACCACTTGTACCTTAGTATACAGCACACTTTTCTTTCTTTTTGAGACTATGTTCTAGTGTGGTCCTTGTCTAGGTTTTTGCTTCTTTTCATTGTCTATGACTATGGCAACAATAAGTGGAAACATGTTTTATCCCCTCAGGCTTAGATGAGGTAGAGATAGGGGCCATAATCATGGAAGAGGTCACTTTCCAATTTCTACCCAGTCTAGGTCCAATTCATCTAGTGAGGAATCTTCATGATCTCCTTCACCTATCAGCTCACCTTGCATCCAAAGAACATTCTCTATAAACTTATGAAAAACTAGGAACCCCTTGTATTAAAAGGATCCTAAAACTAACAAAGGTCCTACATCTCCAAACAACACATCTGAATTCTTATTTAGAGGACCTTTCCAATCAAAACATACTAAAACCATTCACATTCCTACAATGGTTAATTATGAACTTGAACATGGTGAGCATAGTAGAGATCAAGAACGACCTAGGAATGACAAACAAAAAGACCCCTTCTCTTATGAAGATGAAGAAGAGGTGGAAATACATCCTAAACACCTTGAAAAATGTTGTAAGGACAAGAATTTCCAAAAGGTCACGGAAATCTTGCTTAATGAGGAGAAAGGGAAGTACTTTCTCAAACTTGTTTAAGAGGGATCTAAGTTACCTCATTAATTTTATTTTGAAACTATTATCACACTTGAAGAGGAAACTAAAACTTCCAAACTCCAAAAATAGCTGAAAATCATGCAAGACCAACTAGCTCAAATGATGCATGATAAAGATAAACCTACAAACACATACACCCAAGATGCTCTTTGTCTATTTCCATTTGACAAGAGCATAGACATGCCTCCTTTTCCAACAGGAGTTGAGTTACCTAAGTATGATAAATACTTTGGAACTACCAGTCCCAAAGATCACATGCAAGAATTTGGTGCCTTGTCTATGGAATTTATGCATACTTAGACATATCTCACGCATTTATTCCCAAGAAGTCTAGGTGGTTAAGCTATGGAGTGGTTTTCACACTTGCCTCCAAGTATCAAAATGTTTGACGAGATTGCCAACATGTTTGTCCAACAATACTCTCATAAAATTCAACACCTAGTTAACATCTGAGACTTGTGTAATCTTAAACAGAGAGTTGGGGAACCTTTTCTCATATTCCTTTAGAGGTGGAGATAACTTTACACTAAATATTCATGCAAGATTCTTGAAACAGAAAAGCTTGATATCTTCACTAATAACCTCCTACCTAATTTTGGGTATAGAGTCCAACTTCAAGGTCCACGCACCTTCAAAGACATGGTCACACAAGCTATCTACATAGAGGAATTCATGGTCAAAAAGGGTGAACTCACTCTTCAAAAGGACACAAAACAAGGATCCACCTCTAACAAGGACAAATCCAAGTATGTGAGAAAAACTGAGAGGTTGTGCATGATGGAGTTGTTGACAACATTATTCCTAACTGGCTAAGGCAGCATTCAATCTCACAGACAATGTCAAAGCATCCAAGAGTGTTGCAAAACTCCTTCAAACAATAAGACATTTGAAAACAAATCAAGGAACTCATGGGCTACATGCCCTAAACAAGAGTATACACCTCTGGGTGAACCTTTGGATGTGGTTTACAAGACCTTGTTGCAAAACAAAATCATCTCTCCATTGGATAATTCTTGTCCTTATGATCCACAACCTCGACCACCATGGTGGAATGAAACCGCATTTTGTGAATATTGCTAGAACAAAGGTCACAAAACTAGCAACTGCATTAATCTATGTCATAAGGTCCAAGACCTAATTGATGATGGTGACATTGTTGTGGATGGATGAAACAAGAACATAGATCACAAGGCTTTCAATGAGCCATTTCCATCTTATGAACAAGGAGAGAACTCAAAACAAAAACCTAACAACAAGGTCAACTACATGTACTCTAATGATGACAATGTGATTAACATGGTTGAACTTATGGATTTTGAGTATTGTGACATTATTACTATCAAGGGAAAATGAGATAACACTAAACCTAAGACACCTTTTGTCTTAAGGGGCCCTACTTCCAATGCATCTAGCTGTGAACCATTGCAATCTTGTGCTAACAATGTTACACGTTCTTATGCTAAATTAGCTCTCAAAGGCCCCGTGCCTTCTACTTCTGAGCTAGAAAGACAAAAAGATAAACCCCTTGCTAGTCCATTTGGAAAAGGTGCAAAACTTGGGATAAATTCTATGGCTTCTACCTACACTATTGTTGATCAGTTGCAATGAACTAATGCTCAAATCACAATCTTTGAGCTGCTCAAAATCTTGCCTACTCATAGGTAGATTCTTGATAAAGCCCTTAGCGAGGTAAATGTCCCTCAAGATCTTGATCTTGAGTGATTCCAATCTATGGTAGGTCATCTAATCTCACCTTACTATATGTCTTTCTCTAAGGAGGATGACAATTCACTGAGTCATCCACATAATCAACCTCTGTACATTAAGGTCATGATACATCATAAATGTGTCTGTCGGTTACTCATCAATAATGGGGTTGGTTTAAACATTGTCTCTACTACTCTTCTTAGACAACTAGACTATTCTAAGGAGTCCATTGATCCTCATCACGAGATCACTATCAAATCATATGATGAAGTAGAGAAAAAATATTTACGTCTTGTGGTGTTTCCTCTTCGCATCAGTCCTGTAGAAAGGGATGTTACTTCCTAGGTCCTTGACATTCCCTTAGATTAAAATATCCTACTAGGAAGACCATGGATGCATGAGATGCATATTGTGCCATCCATTTATTATCAATGCGTAAAATTTCCATTTCATGGCTCTAAAGTCACTATCCCTGCCAATACTAGCTATACTTGCAATATGCCATAAACTTTATACCTATCAATAGGGAATCTACTAATTATCATGATAACAAGTTGAAGAAAATCGAGCAGTCACTCCAACTAAAAGAAATTGGAATGGGTGAATATCACATAGGACCATTGTTGTCATTGACATCTCTTCTTGAGTCTCCCTATCATTATGGGAGACCATCTAAAGCAAAGAGGCCATTGGTGTTGACACCTCAAACCAAGTACAATGGTACTTTTGTCAAGGCTATAGTCTCCCTAGAGGACAAAAGTGAAAATAGAGCCATTGTTGCATGGCTTTACAAAGAGGACACTCCAATTGATCTCACAGAATAGGCTCATGAGATCACTCCTAAGAAATATGGTCTTGGTCTTAGACTCATGAAGTGCTTTAGCTATAAGGGAACTAGTCCTATTGGATGCAACAATAATGGTCTAATTGATCCTATCAAGCAATAGCTTGAAGAAATAGAGATACATCTGGTCTAGGCTTTAAGAATATTCCCTTCCATTTGGGGATTAACAAATTCATACCAGAACCTAAGAGTTCATCTAGAAATGAGTCATAAGCTAAGTCTGATGGCAAAAAGATAATGTTGATGATGAGGATCCCTATCCTTATCCTATTCCTCATGATCTTGCCGAATTCTTTATTGAACCTGACAACTTTTTACCATGTGTTAGCACTATGGATGGTACTAGTGATGCTTCTGAAGATACTACTTATTCACATCATACTCAATCAGAATAGGGAGAGTTTAGTCAGTCTTTACACATTGAGTACCTTTGCAAAAATATAGATGATGAAGGAGAATATATCCCTATCACTATTAGGGAACTCTACAATCTATACCATGTAACATTGATTCTAAGGAATATGTATTTGACTCTCTCTCAGAAGCTACTACAGAAAAGGACATAGATCAAGTTCATGTTTATGAAAACCAACTCGGAGTAGTTGAAATATCTAGGGTTATGTCAAACAAGTCTGATACAACTAGTGTCCTCGAATCTTTAGTTAATGACGTTAGTGCTCAAAGGCATTTGAATGCACTTGTGGATGAGACTGTTCTAGGTCTCGAATTGCTTGTCCAAGCATTTAATGATAATATTGTAAATGCATTCAAACCTACCATGTCTGTTGCACTCACATATCCTGAGCTTATAGAATAGAATTCCAATGCATCTAGTGAAGTCCCTACATTCTAGAATGACTATGCTCTTTCCTACTACTTAAACATTGTCAAACCAATAACATCTTCCACCAATGAACAAAGCATCAACATGATAGAAGCTAACATCAAATATCTCAATCATACAATTAAAAAGGAAAAAAATAGAAGGTGCAACTGTGAAAACCACATTGTGGCAGTGTTAAAACCTAAAAAAGCAAAAATAAAAGATGTATCCAAGGGTGAAAACCTCTCTAAGGAACCTATGGATGAGATATTTGATGCACTTCCTAGTTATTTTTAGGAAAGATCATCAGTGTTGATTGAGCCAACACAACCAATAAACTAGGCAATAGAAGAAAATCCTCACATGATAAATCTTGCACAATCACTATCTCCAGAGGAAAAAGAGGAATTTTCTTCCAAGAGAAAAAGATAAACTTTGTGTGGACATATTCAAACATGCCAAGATTAGATCCTAATCTCATTATGCATCACTTATCTATCACACCAGGCTTCAAACCATTGAAACGGAAACTTACGAAAATGTATCCTCATGTTGCATTGCTTGTCAAAGCTGAATTGGAGAAGCTTCTAAAAGTTGGTTTCATCCATGCTATTGATTATACTGAATGGATATCCAACATTGTTCTAGTCTCCAAGCATGACAAATCTATTAGAGTTTGTATAGACTTTTGGAATCTGAACTTAGCATGTCCAAAGGATGATTTTCCACTTCCTAACATTGATATGATCATGGACATGATGGTAGGATATGAGATGTACTCACTCATGGATGGATCTTCTGGTTATAATCAGATTAATATTGCACCAGAAGATCAGAAAAACATTGCTTTCAATTGTGCATGAGGAACTTTCTATTAGAACGTGGTACCATTTGGTTTGAAAAATGCCGATGCTACATATCAGAGAGAAGTCATTATAATTTTCCATGACATGATGCATAAGACCATGGAGGACTACATGGATGATACCTTAGTCAAGAGTGCAAAATGCCACACTCACCTTCAAGATTTGGGACCTATCTTAGATCACATGAAAAATTTCAGTCTAAGGCTTAATCCCAAGAAATGTGCATTTGGCATCACATTAGGAAAACTATTGGGATTCATTTTCTCTACAAAAGGAATTGACGTGGATCCAGAGAAAGTTCAAGTAATCATGGATATGCCTCCACCCCGTAATAATAGACAGATGAGGGCTTATAGGGAAGACTTCAATCTATTCACAAATTCATTTCATAGAAGGCAAATAGATCACAACCTTTTACCAAGACTGTACATAAAGGTGTGAAATATAACTAGAGTTAGGATTGCAATCAAAGCTTGACATAGATGAAAAAATACCTTGCTAATCCACCAATCTTGATGCCTCCTATCTATGGAAGCCTCTCATTTTGTACATGTTGGCAACAGAGACATCTTTGTGTATCTTATTACCTCAAGAAGATAATGATAACAAGGAAAGAGCCATTTATTATCTAAGTCACATGTTGATCTCCTATGAAATGAATTACAATATCATTGAGAAAGCTTACTTGGCAGTTTTCTTTGCTTCCTAGAAGTTGAGACATTGCATGCTTGCTCATACCACACAACTAGTGGCTAAAATTGATCTAGTTAAGTACTTACTCAGCAAGGTAGCTTTGATAGGGAGGTTGGTTAAGTGGGTCATGATACTAAGCGAGTTTAACATCCAGTATGTTGAACAAAAAGCTATCAAGGGACAAGTGATTACTAATTAGCTAGCAGATGCACTGATGTAGAGTCTTCTCCCACTAAACATTAATTTTCCTGATTAATCAATTCTAAAGATCACACACCAAACTTGGGTGATGTTCTTTGATAGTTCTTTCACATAATAGGGATCCAATGTTGGGTTACTCTTCATAACACCATAGAGGTATTCACTGCCTAAGGCATGCAATATTATGTTCCCTTGTACCAACAACATTGTATAATATGAGGCTTTGATTAATAGCATGAATATTGCAACCAAATGGAGAGTGGATCAATTGAACATTTCTGAGGAATCTCAACTCATAATCAACTAGGTCAATGATATATATCATAAAAATGATGAGAATTGATCCCTTACAAATGCATGGTTGATGAGATGAAGAAATACTTTGCGCATATCACTTTCAAGAAAATTCTTCGAGCAAACAACAAAGTGGCTAATGCCATGGCTACTCTAGCTTCCTTGCTACAAATGCCAGAGAATGATCTCTGACATGAGTTCCTAGTGGGAATGTTACTCTACCTTGCCTATGATACCCTAGAATCTCAGATGATTAGTTCTATTGTAGGACAAGATTCTTCCTGCTACTATCACATATATTCATATCTGTGTGACCAAAACATTTTAGCTAGTCTAACCCAAAATGAAAAATGTCACCTTATCTATAATGCTTCATGGTATTTCATTATTGCTAATGACTTGTTTAGGAGAGGTCTCGATGAAATGCTCCTTAAGTGTCTAGAATCTAATGAGTTTAAACATGCATTAATTGATGTCCATGAGGGCATTTGCATATCTCACTCAAACGGCTTGACACTAGCTAGTAAACTTATTAGAGTTGGTTACTATTGGCCGAATATTGAGAAAAAAGTAATCAAATGTACCAAGTCCTGCAAACAATGCCAGCTCCATGGAAATATAATTCACACTCTAGCTAGGGAGCTAATTCCATCTATTACACTATGGCCATTCCAATAATGGGCCTTTGATCTTGTGGGTTAGATTCACTCATCTTCTTCTAATGGACATAAGTTCATTATTACAGCTACAAACTACTTCACAAAGTGGGTCGAGGCAGTACCTCTCTCAATAGCAAATGATAGAACTATAGCTCTACTTATCACAAATTACATCATATGCAAGTATGGTGTATCTTCCTCCATTATTACCGATAATGGAGGACAATTTAAAAACAAGGATCTTAAGGAATTATACAAAAAAGTTCAGAATCATGCAACATTTCTCTTTTATCTATTACCCCCAAGGTAATGGCCAAGCAAAGGCATCCAATAAGGCAATCCTCAAGATCTTGCATCACACAGTTAGTAAATTTGGAAGGGACTAGCATCTTTAGATTAATCCTACTTTATGGGCATACAGAACAATTATTAGAACTCAAAATGGGTACAATACCCTTTGCTTTGGTCTATGGAGCAGATGTTGTGCTTCCAATTGAGTTTGAGATCCCAACATTTAGAATCTCCATAAAGGGCCTCATTACTGATGATGACTATAGAATATCTTGGCTTCAAGAGCTAGTATTGTTACATGAATGTTGGTAAGTGGTGTGTGATCATCTTTGAGCTTATCAACAGCATATGTCTAGAAGTTAAAATAAGAAAGTTAAGCCATGTGACTTCCAACTAGGTGATCTCATTCTAGGAGAAAACTCTAAGAATCAGCAACAATGGGTCAAAAAAGAGAAGTTTGAACCAAATTGGCTTGGTCCTTACATAGTCACTACAGTGTTTGGATCTAGTGCTTGCTTTCTATAGCTGAGGGAGAGGTGCTCAAGGAGCCCATCAGCACTCTCCACCTAAAGTGGTTCTACAATTGATTTGATTTTAGAAGCTCATTGTATATATCTAAATATCCTTTAAAAAATCTAAAATTTGCAAACAATCTTGAAAAAAATCATTATCTTGTTGAAAACCTAGCAATAGTTGCCTCCGTAATACCAAAAAAATTGAAAATATAAAAAAATTGAAAAACAAAAAAAAGTCATTGATGAAAACCTGGCAAATAGGCATCATGATAGCAAAAAAAGAATATTTTCCAAGAAGGTGACAACTTGGTAAATAGGTGCCTCTTGAACCCAATGCTACATCTTGTAGCACATCTTCTAGCATCCAATACAATTGCTTTTCTGCTTTTGCTTCCTCCTTTTGCTCATGTATCCATGGATTGAATCTCGTCATAATGTGGGGGCAACACCCTACAATGTCATAGAATATCTTTCGTGATAGTCACTAGTTGTTCTAACTACATCTGCCTACTATTACTAGTGTGTCCTCTTTTAGGGATTCTCCTCATAGAATCTCTTTCATGATAGTCACCAAGTGTTCTAACTACATCTGCCTACTATTGCTAGCATGTCCTCTTTTTGAGATTCTCCTCCTAGAATCTCTTTTATGACAGTCACCAATTGTACTAACTATGTCTAGCTATTACACCAACATGTCCTCTTTTTGAGATTCTCCTAATAGAATCTCTTTCGTGATAATCTCTAGTTATTCTAATTGCATTTGTCTACTGTCACTAGCATGTCCTCTTTTTGAGATTCTCCTCATAGAATCTCTTTTGTGACAGTCACCAGTTGCTCTAACTATATCTACCTGCTATTGCTAATGTTCCCTTTTCGAGATTATCATCATAGAATCTCTTTTGTGATAGTCACCATTTGTTCTAATTGTGTCTACTTACTATCACTTGTGTCACCTTTTGAGATCTCTCTCATGGAATATCTCGCTTATGTCAGTCACTAGTCATCTCAACTGTGTCCATCCACTATCACTCAGTCCTACTTAGGTTCTTCTTACTAAAGATTCCTCTTTGACTTCAGTCACTAGTTGCTCTAACTGCATCTATCTATTGTCATCACCCTACTGAAGAGATTTCTTTCAAACATGTTTTGAACATTGACACTTGACATCAAGCCAATGACATAAAACACTGAACTCAAAATTAATGTATATGTAATCTAAAATTTGCAAAAAGTTCTAAAAAAAAAAAACTATTTTCTTGGTGAAAACCTAGCAATGGGTGCCTCAGTAATACCAAAAAATCAAAAAAGAGAAAAACAAAAAAAAAATGAAAAACAAAAAAAGTATCATTGATGAAAACTTGGCAAACAGGCATCATGGTAGCAAAAAAAGAATATATGCCAAGAAGGTGAAAACTTGGTAAACAGGTGCCTCTTGTTCCCAATGCTACATCTTGTAGCACATCTTCTAGCATCCAGTATAGTTTCTTTTCTGCTTTTGCTTCCTACTTTTTCTCAAGTATCCATGGATTGAATCTCATCATAACTTGGGGGCAAAACTCTACAATGTGATAGAATATCTTTCGTGATAGTCATCGGTTGTTCTAAATGCATCTGCCTACTATTGCTAGTGCATCCTCTTTTAGAGATTCTCCTCGTAGAATCTCTTTTATGATAGTCACCAATAGTTCTAACTACATCTACCTATTGTTGCTAGCATGTCCTCTTTTTCAGATTCTCCTCATAGAATCTCTTTTGTGGCAGTCACTAGTTGTACTAACTATGTCTGCTTATTGTCACTAGGATGTCCTCTTTTTGAGATCCTCTTCATAGAATCTCTTTTATGACAATCACCAATTTTTCTAACTACATCTGCCTACTATCACTAGCATGTCCTCTTCTTGAGATTCTCCTCATAGAATCTCTTTCATAAGAGTCACCAGTTGTTCTAACTGCATCTACCTCCTGTCGCTAGTGTCCCCTTTTCAAGATTTTCATCATAGAATCTCTTTTGTGATAGTCACTAGTTGTTCTAACTATGTCTACCTACTATCACTTATGTCACCTTTTGAGATTCCTCTCATGGAAGATCTCTCTTGCGTCAATCACTAGTCATCTTGACTATGTCCATCTACTATCACTCAGTCTCACTCAGGTTCTTCTTACTGAAGATTCATCTTTGAATTCAATCACCAGTTGCTCTAACTACATCTATCTACTATTTTCACCCTACTGAAGAGATTTCTTTGAAACATGTTCTGAACATTGACACTTGATGTCAATCCAATGACATAAAACACTGAACTCAAAATTGATGTATTTTTTTGGGATATTCTGAGCTTTTCTTTGTTCATTATTATTTTTCTTTATCATGTTTCCTCAAGCAACTCGATGATGTCATTTTGACTAGAGAAGAAAGGACTAGGGGCATGATCTTTTCTTTCCTTTTTATTCGTGGTTTAGTTTCAGCAATCTAGAGCATCGTATAAGAGGGATGTCCACTATAAGAGCCTCCATCTCATAGTGGATGGTCATGCGTACCTTGACTCCTTTTATATGGATAAATTAGTGAGGTTGGTTCTTCTTCTTGCTTGTTGGAGTGAACTCTTCATGCTATAGTAAATATTGATATTAGTCCTACTAAGTGAACGTATGGGTCATTGTGAGTATATCTAACACACTTTTGTCTCAGGTTACAAACACAAGGGTTGTTGTGGATAGAATATGTACTACTTACTTAGCATGAGAAGGATATCTCATGTGTTTGGTGTGTCTATGTGCAAGAAACATTCTGGTCATCCTAGAATTTTATGCTTTGATGCTTATGTTAACTTGCAATATTAAAAGGGACAAATGTTCTGGTCATTTTGGCTTCTTGTGCCTCTAATGATTACATTTAATCTTGAAAAAACTAGAACATATGTCCTATTCATATTTTCATGATTGCAATATCAGTGAGAATTGTATGATGTATGGGGTTTAGCTATATGCTCAATGATGAAAATTAGAGAAGATTGATAACTAGACCTAGGGTTGCATCTAGTATAGGCTTGCATTGCATAAGTGCATGGTTTGATGATTAATTCACTTGCATCCTTTTTGATGAGGAATTCTTGGCTTCTTCAAAGTATCATGTTTCTTCACAGCTACATAAGCATTTGTTCCTTTTGGTTCATCCTCTCACTCCTTAATAGATATCTATTACTATCAACAAAAACATAGAACACTACATGAGATGTTAGTCCATCCACATTTTTCATTTCATACATAATCTCATCATTCATACATCATATCATATTTTCATTTCATAATCACAGCATAAAACACATCTCATGTACATCAAATTAAAATACAAGCAATGACACATGCACATGGTACTCAACTCAAAAATTCTTGTATATATATATATATATATATATATATATATATATATATGTATGTATGTATGTACGTATGTATGTATGTATGTATGTATGTATGTATTAGTATAAAAAAGAATACATCAGTGCAAAAATGGATGCTACTCAAGCATTGTCGATAAAAAATGGTGCAAAATGGTGTTGGCACACCAATTGATACATAACTAGATCAAAAAAAAATGGAGAAAGATCAATCCAACTCTCTCCTACTCCCTCACCTCCTAGAGGAGGAGAAGGAGGAGGTGACAGAGGAGGAAAATCTGATCATGCAACTAGTCGTACACCTCCCGACTCTCATGAATACTACCAAAATTGAGGCACCTACTCCACCTCATCTGGAAGAACTACTACATATGCTATAAAGTAATATGTAGCTCTAGCAGACTATAGTCAAATCTCATCCTACTGCTTCTTAGATCTTTTCTCTACTCTCTAGGTTAATAGCTCTAGCTACCCCCATAAATCATGGATCTCTTGATCTTGCTCTGCTACTTGGAGATACTAGCCACCTAGATCTATAGCTCTCCAACCTGTCATTGTGCCACTTTTATCCCCTCTCTCGCTCTCCTCAAAGCATCCTATATCTGTGCTAGGATATTGACTCCCATAATAGGCTGGTCTAGCATATCCTCATCACCCTACTCAACTAGCTGCTTAGTTAGCTACTTAGCTAGTTGTTGCTCCATTTTCTGATGTCTTTATCACCTCTCACCAGTCTTGCTTCCCCCTGCACCTAGATCTATCCCCATCTATTGAGATGGGATTTTTACTCTATGCCTTGCTTGCTAAGGTTCTTGGTGGGTTGCCTCTGGCCTCAGAGCTACCATCCCTACTGGATCTATGAAATGTGGGAAGGTATGGCCTGCAAAATATGCCTAGAAAGTTGGTGTCATCCCATCCTACACATCTATCATAGACCTCCTCGAATCTAATCTCTGAGACCATCTGCATTCCAGATCTCTTGCCAAGTGCACATACAAGTGGTACTCTATGATATATCATGTGGTCTCCCATACAGGCGCCACACACAAGTAAGCATGAATCACTCAACTATCTATGTGGATCGACCTATTAGTGGTTGTGATGCAAACATATGGCTTAGCTCCTAGGGTGCATCGTCCTAGTCCTCGGTCTCTCTCTAGGGCTATCATATCATAGATACCAGGTCATTGAGGTGGGCCCTCCTCTACTCAGTCTTCCCCAGAGCTGTTTGGGTTAGCTAGCCTTTGTATCTATAGATATAATCCTCTGTAGGCTGCCTCTCATCCTAAAAAATGGGTCACATAATTGGTAGATGCTACCATGCCCAAATCTGAAGAAAATAGATCCTAGTGGCCATGCTCTTCTTCTGATGATATACGATCTCGTGCATCTTGTGGAACATATGTGCAAGCATGCACTAACCCCACCCAAATCTCTTTAGGGTATCTAACATCCTCTAGAGCATTTGGCCCCCAACCGCACTCTAATCTATGATGGCCTCTAACAAGCATCAAGAAATAGCTAATGAATATCACCAAAATTGAGGCCAACCTATGGGTGGGACCCATAGGTATGTACAAGCTCGTCCCATGTGATTGCTTGTCCCATAATCAAATCCTGCTAAAAAATGGCCCATTGTGCCTCTATGCCTACTCTTGGGACTAGGTCATAGACCACTCTCGGCCCATGGAAAGGTATGCAAAGGATCCTATATATATCCTTTGGTGTGATAGTCATCTACCCCTATGGAAGATGGAATGTGTTCATCTTTGAATGGAAACACTCCACCAGTGTAGTTAGCAGGTTGTGATTTACCAACACTGTTGAAATATGGCAGAGATGTGACAACCCCAACTTGTCTATGTGTGCCATATTAGTGTCATTGAGGCTTCACCAAAAAGCTCCATATGGCGGGTAATGGGGTCAAAATCTAATATCATCAAAGGTAACCTACACACATGAGCAAATACAACATGCAAACAACTAGTCTCTACTTGGCAAGCAAATACAACGAAAACAAACATGCAAAATTACAACACAACATCAAGAAAAATTAACTTTTAATTTTGCAACTACCACTAGATTCTTGCAAGGAATTGCACATCCTCGTGCAAGATTGCACATCTTTGCACGAGGAGCGATTCTCCTATAAGAAAAAATTGCCCAAAAATTAGGGCTTCTCATGCGAGATGTAGGTACCTTCCGTGCAAGAAACTCCACTGCACTATGTGAAGATTCAAAAGACTAGTGACTCTTCACATGAGGAGAGACTGGCTTCGCATGAAGAACGAGGTTCCTACATGAGAACGGACACAACAATTCAAAAATACCCTAAAAAGTACTAAAACACCTCAAAATATGTGAAAAAATAAATTCAGGGCAAGGTTATCGACTACTCGCTAGAGACCCATAGTCTACCACCAGCTATGTCATTGGGAGTGCTCAAAACGATGTGTAGACAATAGGATCACCATCTTCACCTTAGAGCTCTCTCCTTCACTCAAGACAAAGGTGCAAAAGATTTGAAAATGACCCTTTGGACCCTTTATATAGGTTTTGACCTAATTTTTCAAAGTGCTCCAATTTGCACAAAAATCACCCCTTGGCTAATTTGATTGCTTTGAATCCATTTTTGAGATTGAATTTGAAATTTGACACAATTAAACAACTCAAAATCGCATTTTAAAATTTTTGGACCGACACGATTGAAAGCTTGTGCAATCTAATTTTTCTAATACTTTGTGAATCTTCAAATCTTTTTAAATCACAATTTCTTCAAATTTTCTAAAAATTCTAGAAAAAGTCAACTTTGGTCAAAGTTGATCTTTTGGACCTCAAAATTTCTTTTGATCATTCTAATCTCTTCTACATTTTGTTGAATCTCAGATTTCTTTTGTATCTCTTCATATACTACTCTACATCATATCTTTGGTGTGTCATCTTTCAATTTCGCTCCCGAGGGGTCAAGATGATTACATCATTAAACCAATTTCAAATCAATCTAAATCTTCATCGCTTGGGGCATCTTGTTCCCATCTTATGTCCTCATCATTAGGGGCATCTCATCACTCAAGGCATCTTGTTCCCCCCATTTGGCATCTTTGTCATCTATCTTATCTTTTCACTAGTTGATCACATCTTATAATGGTCTTTATCAGAATTCAATGGACATGTATTAGGACAATCTAAATGTAGACTCTTGAGGATCAAGCCTCATTCTGGGGATGATTCTACAACTCATGATAAGATCTTGTTATCTTCTATGGCTAGGTATCTAGGTTTTCTGTCTGGATTCCTTAAGGTTAAGCTCTATTCTACAAATAATCTTTGAAAGTCTATCAACTTTAGGGATCTGGGTGTCCTATCTAGATTCCTTAAGGTTAAGCTTCATTCTAGAGATAATCTTTAAAAGTTTATCAAATTTAGGTATCTAGGTGTTCTAGATCCCTTAAGTTTAAGCTCCATTCTGGAGATAATCTTTAAAAGCTTGTCACTATAAGTATCTAGGTGTTCTATCTGGATTCCTTAAGGATTAGCTTTGTTCTGGAGATAATCTTTAAAATTTTATCAATTGGTCTTTGTATCATCAAATTTGGAACCAATCTCATTTCGTGGTCTATGCGTCATGCTTTCTAATTTTCTTTGAATTGAATTGTTTCTCACGCATTCATTCAAAGAGGGGCAAAATGTAATACCCCAAAATTGGCTCATTTCCATGACAACCAATTCTGTTCTATTTTGATCAACCCTAATGTCCTATTTCACTAGGCAATTCTCATTCTGATTTTTGCTACTTGACTTAATTGTCAAATACAAAAAAACCCTAAGTTGCATTAATCATGCTATTTATTTAATTTCTAAAATATTGACTCGAATTAGCTATATTAAACCTATTGATTAGATTTAATTTAATTTAAAGTGCTTATACTTTAATTAAAATTAAATTATCTCCTAAGGTTAATGTACTAAGGAATTAAATGTATTTAATTTCATAATGCTCTCATTTTAATTATTGAATGTCATTATTCAATTAATTGAAATATGTATTTACAAGGCCATATCTCATTTTATTAAATTAAATAACCTTCTAAATTCTTCTCTTCAATTCAAGAATGGGAATTCCAAGTTATCTATCGCTCGAATTGGAATTGGCTTAATCCACTTATTCTCCCACTTAAGTGAATTTTAGTTAACTCTTTATTGCACTCAAGATCTGAGTTAGCTAACCTCACCTACACTAGGAATCTT
The DNA here is from genome assembly GCA_028749045.1 of Cupressus sempervirens. NCBI lineage: Eukaryota > Viridiplantae > Streptophyta > Pinopsida > Cupressales > Cupressaceae > Cupressus > Cupressus sempervirens. Next base: position 674,752,271 of record CM053785.1, read on the forward strand.
CCATCTTGATTAAATCTTAGCTTCAATCCTTACCATTGATCTAAGTTGATCTCAACCATTGATTGATTTTAGGAATTATATTTAAGAGGCTTCTAATTCCTCATTATGGGGGTTGGAATTTGAATTGCATCAAATTACTGTCAAATTGCACACTCATTTGCTTAATGTTATCATAGCTTTTCATTGTTTAGTTTTAATATCATATAGATTAAAAATGCAAACATATAGTTTAATTTGTTTTAACCATTATTAGATTAGTTGCATCTCTCATCTAGATTAATTACACTTTCATTTAGCTGCATAAATCTTTCGTACTAAAAGGTATGGTTGCCTACTTTTAGATCTGAGAGCAAATAGGCAAAATCCTTTCAGTTAGAAGGCAACAGGTCGCTTTGTTGGACCTCTTGAGTAAACAATTCAATGTTTATTCTGGGATGATTTTGTAGGTAAAGACCATGTCAAAGTGTGTATGAGGATTAGATGCCCACATTTCACATATACAGGTACAAGATTTAGGGGTAATGTTTTTTAGCTGGACCCTGCAAAGATGACAGGTCTGGTTGCAAAAGTTGATACAAGTTTATTGTGGTATAAAATATTTTTCATATAAAAATTTATAATATTGTTAAGGAAATTAGTACATTTTTTTTTAGAGATTTACCACAATTTGTAAAGCCTACTAATGTTGTGTACAATGAATGTGTTATTGCTAGCAAAAGAAAAGCTCCTTTCCTAACAAAAAGTTTACTATGATAGCAAAATTGGAGATTCTTCATATAGATATGAGTGGTCCTACTAAGACAAAAGGATTCTATAGTGAAAGTTACTTCATGATTATTGTTGATGACTTTACTAGGATAATGTGGGTAGTGTTCCTTAAAGAAAAGTCTAAAGCATTTCAGAAGTTTAAGTTGTTTAAGAATAGAGTTGAGAATGAGTCTTGATTGAAGATTAATTTCTTAAGATCAGATAAAGGTGGATAATTTACCTCAAATGAGTTTGACACTTTTTTTGAAGTGAATGACATTAAGAGACAACTATCAACTCTAAAGACTTCTGAGCATAATGGAATTACTGAGAGAAGAAATAGGTCTGTAACAAAAGCATTGAGATCTTTGATGTTTGAGAATGATGTATCAAAGACATTTTGGAGAGAAGCAGTCAATATAGCATTGTATACAATGAACATATTGGAAATTAGAAAAGGTACGAACAAGACACCTTATGAAATATGGTTTGGGCATGCACCATTACTGAAATGTATAATAATTTTGCAACTAGAAATGTTATATCAAGAGAGAAGATGACATTGGTAAGTTTGATGCAAGAAGCTATGAAGGTATGTTCCTTGGTTGTTCATTGAAAAATAAAGCTTATAAATATTTTAATAAAAGGACTAAGGCTATCATTGAGTGCAAAAATGTGAAAATGGATGAGAAGTTTGGAGTCAAAGAGAGAATGTTTGATTATAATTATGATGATGAAGAAGCAAATCCTAAGCCCATTCAAGAAAATTTTGAAATTTTCTTTGAGACTAACAATGATCTATAGAATGACATTTAAGTTGTGGAACAAAGAGAAGAACCAACATCTAAAGCTAGACAAGAAGCAAGAATTGAGATAGTAACACCAAACAAGAATTTTGAAAAAGAATCACCCTGCTAATCAAATTATTGTAAGCAAAGATAGAGGAGTTATGACAAGAAATAGATTTCATAAATAATTATGTCTTATTTCTCAAGTTGAATCAAAGAGTGCAGATGAAGTATGCAAGGATGATCATTAAACTAGATTAGATTATGAAGAATGAGACATGAGAATTGGTTCCCAGACCTAAAGATAAGATTGTTATAGGAACTAAGTGGGTTTTCATAAACAAGATGAATAAACAAGGAGAGGTTGTGAGAAACAAATCTAGACTAGTATGCAAAGGATATTCACAGCAAGAAGGTATAGACTATGAAGAAACATTTTCACATGTTGCGAGAATTGAAGAAATGAGAATATTATTGGCTTATGTAGAAAGTAAGAGATTCAAAGTGTATCAGATGGATGTGAAGTCAACATATGTTAATGGAGAACTTGAAGAAGAAGTATGCATTGAGAAGCTTGAAGGATGTCTTTTGACAACAGAGGGAGACATGGTATGCTAGTTGAAGAAGGTGTTGTATGGACTAAAGTAAGCATCTAGAACCTGTTATGTGAGGTTGGATAAGTATTTGGAAAAGTTAGGAGTTTCTAAAGGTACTTCAGATAGTAATTTATATTTGAAAGAAATGAAAATGACTTGTTGATTATTATGATATTTGTGGGTGACATAATATTTGGAGATAATGATGAGGCAACTGATGGGTTTGATGATGAAATGAAGAATGAATTTGAGATTAACATGATTAGTGAGATGAAATATTTCTTAGGTTTACAAATTGTGTAGAATGGTAATAGTATTTTCTTATCACAGACTAAATATTTGAAAAAATTGTTGAAGAGATTTGGCTTTGGAAGTTGTAAACCTATTGGTACACCTATAATAATTGGTCATGTAAGTTATATAGAAAAGATGAGACACCTACAGTTGAGCAAAAGAAGTACCAATCTATGATTAGATGTTTACAATATTTGAATCACACAAGGCCAGATATAGAAAATGACTTGGTATACCCACAAGATTTCAATCAGGGCCTAAGGAAGCACATTGTGAACTGTAAAAATAATATTTAGATATTTAAAGGATACACCTAATTTTGGGTTATGGTATGATAAATCAAATGACTTTACTTTATATACTGATGTGGACTAAGTAGGTAGTATGGATGATAGAAAGAGTACAATTTGTGGATCATTTTTCCTTGGAGGAAGATTGGTTTCTTGGCTAAGAAAGAAACAAGGTTATATTTTACAGAGTACACCACAAGTAAAGTACATAGCAACAACAAGCAATTGTAATCAAATCATGAGGATGAAATAGATGCTAAAAGATATTGGGATAGAGTTTTCATAACTTATTATCATATATTGTGATAACACAAGTACAGTGATTATATCTAAGAATCATGTGTCATATTCTAATAATAAACATATAATGATTAAGTATCATGTTCCAAGAGAAAAAGTTGTAGAGAAAGAAATTAGACTAGAGTATGTTAATACAAAAGAGCATATTGCATATATTTTTATGAAGCCTTTTCCTAAGGATACCTTTGAGTATTTTCAAGGTATGCTTGGGGTTATGCCCCTACCTACTTTAGAGTAGGTGATGCAAAAATTGCATCATTCTAGTGGTATAGAGCACTATTGTGTATCTAGATTGAATGTTGATGCTTCCTGTATGGAGGAGTATCTATGGTTGAGAAGAGTCACTAAGGACTCTTGGTCGATGGTCTAAAATGGTGACTTTGGACACTTTGAAATGGTTGAAAATTTGGAGAAGTTGTTTGACATAATGATGCCTTTATCATTGATGTCAATGGGAGATATGTTGCATGAAAAACATCTTCTAATAGTATATGGGAGATATATATAGGGGAGAGAATGCATGGGAAGATGTATAATCACATTGACTCATATCAATAGGGAAGAAGTGTGAACAATTTATGTCATCCATGTAAGCATAACGAAGTGCATATGAAGAGTTGTTCTTGTGAGTTTCAAATTTGATTAATGAAGGGGATTTAAAAAGATGAGAGCAACATCAACAAAAAGCTAGATTTGGTATTCTTGGAACTTATATGTTTTTCATCTATGTTTCCATCAATGCCAAATAGGGACATTGTTAGCATGCATGTTAATGGTATTCCTTTTGGGGAGTATCCTAAGCATTGCTATAATTGTTGGGGAGATTGTTAGCATGATTGACATATTGCATTCATGACTATTTTTTCATTGAGTTCAACATAGTATTATTTTTGTAAAGACTAGTAGAGTGGAAGATAAAGAATGAGGTTGTACAAATTATTTATTGATGATGAGGTCAAGTGCACTTGAGGATATTGTACACAATGTAATCACGTATTCATGAAACCTTAATGTAGAATGTAGATAGATTGATGATGAACTAGACTAAACCCAAGATATCATCATCAAGAATGCAATCTCTACAAGCGTCTCATGTTTCCCTAACTAGAATTGCTAAAATAGCTCTCTGACCAACATCTTAGTGATAGTTCTAGAATGAAAGTATGCTTAGAATGCATATCTACAAGAATAAATGCAAGATCTATGACTAAAATGCAAATTATATGTACAACACAACTCTTAGAATACTCTTAAAATGATCATGCAATGAACTAACAAACAATGAATGATGCTAAATAACATAAAAACAATGCTAAAATGCTATGACCTTGCTAGAATGATAATGCTAAAATGATGAATCAAAATGTGCCTACAGTATAGATGCCTAAAACTTGGGTCCTTTGGCTCTTGGACTTCCCTCCTATTTATAGGATTTCAGAAGGGGTTAGGGTAAGAATCAGAGTTTTCACCTTTGACTAATGGGTGAAAGTGAAACTAAAAATATCTCATAAGAGACCAGGAGGAAAAGTCCAACAGACTTGGTTTTGGGGATAATTGAGGATATTTTAAATTCTTTTAAAATGAAAAAGGGAGATTTTCAATTTTTGAAGATAAATGATTTTATTGATTTAGTAAATGTCTTATTTATTCTCAACACTTTGTCTTTTTCTTCCTCCTTTTTTGAATTTCATTTTATGAAATTGAATTTTTTCTCTCTTTTAAAGTTGATTTAGGTCTTGTTGATTTGATAGATAATTAATGACCTGATGTGATTTTTGATTTGAAATTTTGTTGTGTTTCTTATAATTTTTTCTTTAATCTGCACTGATTGATCAAAATTGTGTGATTTAGGTCTTTGCCAATTTTTGGGTATCTACAAATACCCCTCTTTGAGCTAATATGTGAAGCATATTCGTTCAAAAACTATCTTGATTTTTTGATTTTAGGTCAGCTTTTGATGATTGGATGTCTATTCAATGATTTTTTGACATTTTGTCATTGTCATGGTGTCTATTTGTTGATGGTTTGATGTCTGATCGTTGATGATTTGATGTTTTGATTGTCATTGATTTGATGATTTGATTATGGTGTTGATTTGGTGTTGTGATATTTTTGCTTAGATACCCTAGTTTTGGTAGACTTGATGTTTGAAATTTTTGGTTGGGGTAGGATTTTTTTGATGTTTCAAAAAAATTTGATGCTCCAATTTGAATGCCCTAATTTGATGCGAATATACTGCCCCCTAAGAAATGAAATTGGAAGAAAATATGAAAGTGCAAAAGTTAAGTAGGTTCCAATTTTATTTCTAAAATGTTAGATAGTTGATGGAAAAAAGATGGTTAGGTTGGTTTGATACAATACCAAATTCATGAAAGTGAGCAAAAAGATTCCAATGTTGGGTAAATAGGGTGAAAAGTGAGATAAATGCCTCTTAAGAGGGTTAAATAGGTCAAAAGACCTTTTTACCTTTTTCATTTTCACACTCTCCTTTTGTATTTGGTGATTTGAAGCTCTAATTCATCGAGGATGGTGGTCCCTTTACAAGAGCATAGATTCAAGAGGGGTCATTGGTATGAGCATCCAACAAACTATGTTGCCTTGGTAAGTCACCAAGATCGACCATTTTTAAGATTTTTCATTTGTACCTATGTTTTTGGATTTTTGCATGAATTTTTAGGATAAATGTGGTAATTTGAATCTTTTAGCACATTTACATTTTCTTTTAGCACATATGCATTCTTTTAGCACATTTGAATACTTTTGTAGTGCATACATGCATTGAAATAGTGCATTTAAAACCCTAAGCTAGGAGTAAAATAGCACATGCATTAGGGAAAGAGCACATTTGGTTGTTCTAGTAATGCATATGCACATTTTAGTGCATCTGATTGGTCTTATAGCGCATAAGCCTGGTATTTTAACACATTTGTGTCGAATAGTGCTTCTGACCTGTAAAATAGCACAAATGATTATTTGAATAGTGCTTAGACATGTTATAGCGCAAATGATGTGGAAAATAGCACTTTTGAATACTAAAGTAATGCATTTACCTATTTGAACACATTTAATTGATTTGGAAGCATATATGTCATAGGAAATAGTGCAAATGATTATTACAGTGCGAAAACTAAGTGTAGGGCTTTAGTTGAGCATAAGATAATGCAAAAGGCTAGATTTTAGGTCCATCCATAGGGATGCATCATAGTGAGGAAACAATAACGATCAGGTATTCATGAAGTGATGTTTTAGGATCAATCTAATGATAGATAGGTGATGTCCCAACTCAGGATACAGAGTAGGGAGAACAAGCAAGTCTGACTCAGGGTAGAGAGAGATGAGTAATAAGTCCAAGATAGAACTAATAGCAAGGTAGCTATATATAAATATGACTCTGATGTGTGATGATCACTTTGTGATAAAAAATGACATTTTTGTTTGTTTGATTAAAAATAGGTACGTGGGAAAAAGCCTGTGGTACGAGGATTATATCTGTGGATATTAGAGGTAGTGGGCTAATTGTCAGGAATAGATTGATAGGTGATAGACAAATGCAGTTTCACATTTTTGTTACAAATCTGATTTTCTCTTTAATTTGTACTAATTGATCAAAATTGTGTGATTTAGGTCTTTGCCAATTTTGGGTGTCTACAAATATATTCTAGAACATGTCTTGATGACATGGACAGGTGCACGTACATAAATTCAAAGACATGTGAAAGTTATTTGAGATTTACAAAGGATAGTGTGTATATAGAGTACCTAATAAATGGTTTATAGTATTTGGATTGTATCTCCTAACAAGGATAGAATAATGATGAGTAAAGTTAGACTGTGATAGTAGACAACCTATGATACATCAATGAGTGCACGAGGTTTGAGGTCACACCAGTGAAAATATGTAATTATTATGAGCCAAAAATGTTTTGTAATTATAAAAATATGTAATGAATTGTAATATCTTAGTGAAGTTCTATTATAATTAATTAGGAAAGCCTCAAGATTGACTTGGAGAATTGTTTTGAGGATATCGTATAAAGGAACGTTATTTTCCTTGTGATGAAGTGTGTAAGTGTGAATTGTAAAAGTAATATGCAAAGTTGGTAAAAGAGAGTAAGCAATCAAAGTGATCAACATGATGCAAATTTGAAGATTTGGTATTGAGATTGGAGAAGGTATTTGGTGTGGTATTGGCATAGTAAGAGGACAGAGAAAGAGTTTGAGTTGTGGGGATTAGTTCCATTTCTCTTATTTTGAAAGGAATAATATAGATGTTAGAGTTATCCTTTTACAAAAATAATAGTTACATGTAAGTATAACCAATATCATAAAATAATAGATCCCACATAAGAGAACACAAGACATCAAGATTTAACATAGTTCACCCAATCCCTATGCTACATCCACCAACAACAAGTCCAATATTATTATGATCTAGTGATTACAACCTAATTACAGTCTATAATCCCTTACAAATCAATACTGCCACAAGAACCAATTCTCGCATCACACATTATGAAAATCTCTAACCCTAAGCCTTTTTATACAATCTTTCATCTCATGTTGCTACAATGGATCTTTGTACAACACTTTCTCATTGAATATGACATCCCTGCTTCTTACAATTTTATGATTTTCAAAATCTCAAAGCCTATAACCAAATTCATTAATGCCATATCTAAAAAATACACATTTCTTTGACTTAGCTTCCACTATTGTTCTATTTTTAGAATCTATATGAGCAAATGCTTCACAATTGAAGGTTTTGAGAAAAGAATAACTCACCTTCTTATTGTCCATGCTTCCTCTAGAATACCACAACTCAAAGGAGTAGAGGGACCTCTATTAATCAAATATACAATAGTATTAATAGCCTTCATCCACATGTTTAATGGCAACCCTGCATGCAACCTCATGCTTCTTGTATGCTCCATTATAGTCTTGTTCATGCGTTTAGCCACTCCATTTTCCTATGGAGTCCTTGGAACATTTTTCTATCTATGAATACCGTGCTAGCAAAGCAATAATCTTCAAATTCATGGCTACAATACTCACCACCATTATCAAATCCAAGACATTTTAATTTCTTTTCAGTTTCATTTTCAACCAAGCATTTCCATTTCCTATAAGTTTGAAATAGATCAGATTTCTATCTAAGGAAATAAACCCATACTCATCAATAAATGTAACATAATAATGAGAGCCACCAAGGGAAAATACTTGAGCTGGTCCCCATACATCAATATACATAAACTCTAATCTCTCACTTCTCTTTTCCTTCCCAGTCTTCACAAAACTCACTCTCTTTTGTTTTCCATACACACAACTTTCATAGAAATCCATATTGACACATTTTAGACCTCGTAAAACTTGCTTTGAATGAAGTACTTTCATACCTTTCTCACTCATGTGCCCAAGTCTACTATGCCACAATGTTGTATTAGAATCTACAATAGTTATTTGTTCTCCCTACTCAACTACAACAATTGTTTCTAAACATACATTTTTCTCTGAAACAATCAAAGTAGAAGGAACAATATAACCTGTACAAAGATATAATGTTCCTACTTTCACACCTTTTGCTACTACAAGGGAACCTTTTGAAACCTTCCAATTTTTATCATTAAAAGTAACTACACAACCCTCATCACTGAGTTGCCTTGCTGAAATTAAATTCCTACTCAGCCTTGGAACATGTCTTACCTCATGTAGTAGCAAATGATTCCCATTTTGCAACTTAATATTACATTTTCCTTTTTCAACAATTTGATAGGGTTCATTATCCCCCAAATAAACAAGCCCAAAATCCCCTTAACATAATCAATAAAATAACCTCTATGAGGTGTAACATGAAATGAAGCACCAAAATCTAAAACCCATGAATCATCAACATTTTCTAAAGATAGAAGCAAAGCATCCTCTTCAGATTTGTTACTTAACACATTTGCCTCCTTGTTCCCTTCTAGTTTATCTCCTTCGTTATTCTTTCAAGTCCAACAATCTTTCTTCTTATGCCCTGTTTTACCATAGTACCAGGAATCTCTTGGTCCTCTGGATTGAGACCTCTTCCCCTTTGACTTTCCTCTTGATTTTCCATGATTTTCAAAATTATTTCCTCTCTTAGTCATTCTGCCTCTACTTTGTGCATTCAAAGCACTTCCTGATGTCGATCCACTTGAGATTTCCTATGAGTTTCCTCACTCAAAATAACACTAATCACATCATCAAATTTTAGGGTATTAGATCCACAAACAAAATTACTCACAGCCATTACCAAGCCATTCCATCTCTTAGGCAAAGAACACAAAATCAAGAGAATCCTAATTTCTTCATCAAAATTAATACCTATAGAAGATAACTGACTAGTAACAGTATTAAACTCATTTAAATGATCTGTAACAGATCTACCTTCTGCCATTTTCATATTAAATAAATGCTTCATGAGAAATACCTTATTTGAAGCGGAGGGCTTTTCATATAATTTTGTTATGGTTTCCATCAACTCTTTTGTCATCTTCACTTTTGTAATGTTAAATATCATTGATGATTCCAAGCATAATCAAATGCTTCCAAGTGCTTTTCTATCTAAAATCTCCATGTCCTCATCTAACACAGTTCCTTGTTTCTTGTATTTTCCTTCCAATGGCTTCCATAAATCCTTCTGATAAAGATAGTCTTCCATTTGCATCTTCCATAACTAAAAGTTCTGCCCATTAAACTTCTCTACCTTTAGCTTAATCTCATCCGTTAGAGCTCCCATTCAACTGTGAGACCTTCCTGTAGAGGATCACTTAAAAAAATGACAGGGTCTAGCTAAAAAAAATGATGACTATCTGGCTTTGATACCACTTGTTAGGATTAACCTTAGACATAAATAATTGTTACATGCAAATATAACCAATATCAAAAAATAATAGATCACACATAAGAGAACACAAGACACCAAAATTTAATGTGGTTCACCCAATCCTTGGGCTACATCCACCAACAACAAGTCCAATATTATTATGATCTAGTCACAACCTTATTACAATATCTAATCCCTTATAGCTCAATACCACTGCAAGAACCAATTCTTGCATCACACATTATGAAAATCCCTAACCCTAAGCCTTTTTATACAAGATTTTTGCCACTTACAAAATTAGGACTAGAATAATGGAAAAATAGTAGTCAATGCCTCTTACAATATAAGGTCATTTTTGGATTCAGAAGTGCTACTCCTAAAAACCCCTGTGGGGGTGTTATCCCTTGACCACACCTTGTACTGTGACAAGGAGAGCACATGGGGTGTTGCCCCAAGACCCTGCAGGGGTGCTTCCCCTTGACCTCATCTTGGGGGTGCTGCCCTCAAATCCCCATAGAAATAATCTAGAGGGAGACCGTGCTAAATAAACCTCTGAGTCTGATTAGGCTCCACATTATAATAACAAAGTCCAGTTAGATAGTGAGTTTGATGATCTTGCTCCTAAAGTTGTTTGGACTATGGGTCCTTCTACCTTCCACAACTCCTAACAGGGTTGACAGAACTCCTAATAGGGTTGGAATCTCCTAACAAGGAATGATATGTACTGAATGTATTTCATTGGCTCCTAATATAGTCCATCCTCTTACAATGATATTATATATTATTACATCATTTTCTAGGTACCATCCCCATTTGGGTTTTCCCTCTGATTGAGGGTTTCCCTAGTTAACATATCTAATTTTATTGTGTATGTGTATCTTCATATGGTTGTTGATTATATTGTTCACATATTTAAGGTTTAATAAGGTTGATAAAGTTATATTCATCTAATAACTGATTGACCCCCCCACCCCACCAAGTTATCTTGGTAGACTTTGCTTTCTAACAAAACTACCCAAAAAGTATACAAAATAAAGGACTAATAATTACAATTCCTATAGAAAGAACATCACAGTTTCCAAATTCTCATAAATTGATCATTCTAATGATAATGATTACTCATAACTAAAAGCTCCTCCTTTGTCATGTATTCTCTCATGATTGAGGTGAGATATCCCTTCATTTGAGAGGTCTCCTTCATGATTCCAAGTCATGTGGGATCTAGATAGTCACCACATTAGCCAAAGAATCAGTGACAATATTTGATTCTCTATAGTCATGCATGATATATAACTTTTATCCAAAAAAATAAGAATAACCTTGGCATTGGAGATTATATTGGATAATATCCATGGAGGGGGATCAAACCTTTTAAACATCTCTCAATTTTATTAGAGTTTCCTTCAAGCAAAATTTTAGTGTGACCAAGGTTCATAGCCAAAATTAGGACATGAAGGGTAGTCGTTGCCTCTAAAAAGTCGTTGGTCTGGAATCCATAGGGGAGTATCAAAATAGAAATGCAATTACCCATATAATTTCATAAGACTTCCCCACACCAAGTTGGTCTAGGGTTGATGGAGGAGTGATGGAGACGAGGAACTCAAAGAGGGTTTCAAGCAAACAATAGGAATTCTGGGTGGTTTGGAAGGTCTGGAAATAGTTGGGAACTATTCAGGAAACATGATGGAAAGTTTTATTGGGGGAATAAGAATGGGAGATGGCAGAATGGGAATGGAACTTTCAGAGAAAGCTTGCAATGGAAGAAAGTGGGGTAAAGCAATAAAGAAAAATGGAAAAACGAGAGAGCAAGACATAATGAAAATGGTTGGAGAACACACCTAGTGCAAATTTTTACTTCGATGAATTTGGGCAGGAAGGTGGTTTTTGAAAATATAGCAAAAAAATTGAGAAAACCACAAGCAGTAGAAAATTTGGAGAAACAAATATTTGAGAATTGGCAATGGATGCGCTACATAGTGGAGAAAGTAGTGCTTGATAGGTGTTTGGTACAGGAGAGATGTGACTTTCTGGAGAACAAATGTTTTATTCCTAAAGTGGGGAAGGCCAAAGTTTGCAATAGAGAAGGTCAAAAAGTGGTGTAATGAGAAATGGGGGAAGTGAAAGATTTTAAAACTCTTGAAAATGGTTTTTGCATGGTGACAGTGGATATAGCACAGGATATGGATTGGATTATGAATAGTGGCCCTTATTTTATGGATGGATATGGGTTCTATTTAAAGAAATGGACCATAAAGTTTAATCCAACAAAGAAGGTAATAAAGGAACTCCCTATATGGATAGGGTTGAGAAACTTGCCCCAGGAATATTGGTAGGAGCAGTGTTACAGAGTGATAAGTAACAAAATAGGAACATATATAAAGGTAGTAGAAATAGTGGATAGAGAAACTCTATAAATGTTCCCAAGAATATGCATAATGTGGAAGGACTGCCATCCAATCCTAGAAATGACTGAGATCTTTACTGATGGGACTGCGTGGAGACAATTAGTGCCTATGGAGGAAGGGTTAAAGGTTTGCAAGTTCTATCTACGTGAGGAACATAACTCTAAAGAGTGCAAACAAGATGGATGTAATAAAGAAAAGGAAGAAGAAAGGTTACTTAGAAGTGCAACAGAGATAGCAAGGATATTCAAAGTGTAGAAGGATGTGAGTGAAAATAGGTGGAAAAGGGATAATACATAAATAGAGAATGTTATGATGGAAAAAACAAGAGAAAAAAATTGTCGAGAAAATGGTTGGAGGGAATATGAGTTTTTAAATAGGGGTCAAGCTTTAGGTGAGGATGTTGGAAATGGGGATAGAGGCAAAAGCTTATAGTAGGAAACACAAAAGGAAGGTGCAAGAAAGCAAGAGAGGAATGGTTTGGGGATGGATGACATAGGAATAGATGCAAGGACTAGGGTAGAGGGAGAGGAAAGGGTGACAGGAAAAATTGTATAAGGAACTATAACAAGAGTTAACAGGGAAGGTGAAAGAACTCTTGAACTTTAGGAGTGTGAGTGTTAGTTAGAATTGGTGCCTAAGAAACTTGCAGAAGCATGTAGAGAATGGGAGGAAAATGAAGGGTACATAATTGGGCAAGGAAGGGATATGGAAAGGAGTAATAAGGATGTTTCTAAGGATATTGAAATTTCCCCAATTAGAAACTTGAAAGGCAGATCAGGGGAATCAAGCTCAGAAGACAGTCTAAATGGCAAGGAAGCAGATGGAGATGTAGATGAGGACGAAGATTTTTTTAGAATGGAAGAAAATATAATCCTTAAAGAAAATAGAACCATTGAGAAATCTAAGAGAAAAAAGCATAAAGTTTTGGTCAAGGAGAGTCAGAAGAGGGGAAGAAGAACAATCAATTCTTTAATTCAAATAACAAGAAGTGCCAGGGGTCAAAGTAAATTGAAATTGGGTAGGGATAAGAAGTCCTCCCAGAAGGGATGAAGATCCTCTCATGGAATGTTAGGGGATGCAATGTCCTTGACAAAATCCACTTGGTTAGGAAAGGCCTAGATCAAGCAAAATCAGATATAATGTACATGCCAGAAACTAAGGTAAAGAGGGAAGATAAGGAAGAGATGAAAATAAAGTTAAGTAGATGGGAAAGTGTATGGGTAGCTACTAAGGGTGCCTTGGGAGGTTTATGTGTCCTTTGGAACAAAGACTCTGTAATAGGAATTTTAATGCAGTCTAAAAGAAACTGGCAATGGTTAAAGGTCTCCTCAAAACATTTGGGATATGACTTAAATGTCATAAATGTATATGGCCCAACTTGGAGCAGAGAGAAGATAGAACTGTGGAAAACACTTACAGATTTGATGGAAATATTACAAGATGAAATCACCATAGTAGGAGAAAAATTCAATGCTATCTTATACCCAGATGAAAAAAGGGGAGGTAAGGGCTAGAGGTCAACCTCACAAGAGGACTTCTCATCCTTTGTTATGGATAATGGACTTATTAATATTCCCTTTAAATAGGGGGACTTTACATGGAACAATAGGTGAAAAGGGTTTGTAAATATTGTTGAAAAGTTGGATAGGTTCCTTTTGGGGGGGCAGACTAGACTAAAGTTGATTGGTCAATGGAAGCTAACATTCTACCTATTCATGGGTTTGACCACTTTCCAATTAGTCTGAGATTACATGAGGAGCTAACACCTGACCAGTGCCCTTTCAAATCTAAAGCTATGTGGATGAGGCAGATGATTTCAAGGAAATGGTAGAAAATTGGTGGCAGAAAGCTCTGAAGAGGGAAGGAAGCATGGCCTTTAAGATTTTAAAAAGCTTCAATTTATAAAAGAAAAATTGAAGGTGTGGAATAAAGAATCTTTCCAAAACATCTTTAAAAGAAAAGAAGATTTGGAAGTAGAATTTAAAATCTTGAATGATAAGATAATTTAGGAAGGAATGAATGACAAGGATTTTAAGAATGAAAAGAGGTTAAAAATAGAGTATGATTAGACCCTATTAAGAGAAGAAATATTTTTTAGGCAAAAATCAAGGGAAACATGGTTGAAAGAAGGGGATAGGAACACAAACTTTTTCCACAATTTAGTAAAAATCAAAAGAGCTCACAATAAAATCTTCTCAATTAAGAATGGAGAAGGTGAGGTAATAAATGACCCAATCTTGATAAAAAAAGGTTGTAGTTAAGTTCTTCATGGATAGAGGTAAAGCAAAGGTTAGGGAGGAGGATTTAGATGAGGAGGTTCTTGAATGTATTAAAAAATGCATTAGTGATGAACAAAATGCAGGGTTAAATACAGTAGTATCTAAAGAACAAGTGAAAAAAGCACTATGGGGCTTGGGGAAAGATAAGAGTCTAGGGTCAGATGGTTTTATAGGGAGTTTCTTTAAACTCATTTGGGAATGTATAGAAGATGAAATTTGGAAAATGGGGAGGAATCAAGAAGAGGAGGGTTAATTCTAAAAGATTTAAATAACATCTTTATTGCACTTGTTCCTAAAAAGGAGAACAGTAACTCTTTTGAGGATTTTAGACCTATCTCTTTATGTAATATTGTGTATAAAATCATATCAAAGGTTGTGCGTAATAGGCTAAAAGAGGTGCTAAATGATGTAATCTTTGAGGAACAAAGTGGATTTGCTCCAGGAAGATCAAATTTTGAAGGGGTGATTATTGCTCATGAAATGATCCACCCAGTCAAAACAAACAAACTATGCAAATTGATGGTTAAGCTAGATATAAAAAGAGCCTATGATGAGGTAAATATAGTTTTTGAATTTAAAGTTTTAAAAATATTTGGTTTCAAAGAGGAATAAATTAGTTGGGTAAAAGATTGTTTAACTTCAGTTAGGTTCTTAGTGTTGATTAATGGTAGTCCCCAAGGTTTTTTGAATTAGAAAAAGGGATAAGAGAGGGAGATCCTCTGTCTCCTTTTCTATTTATAATTTTGGCTAAAGTTCTCGGAAGGCTAATTACAAAAAGAAGGATTAGGGACCAATCAAAAGGGGTTAAGGTTGCAAGGGGAGTGGACCCAATTTCACATTTACAATTTGTGGATGACACCTTCCTTATGGGAGATGCCTCAGAGAGGGAAGCCAGACTTATGAAGAAAACTCTGGAATTTTATGTTAAAGTTTCAAGACAAAAAATAAACTAGGCAAAGTATAAAATTTTCTTCTTTAACACCCCTCTTTCTAGAAGAAGAACTATAGGATGAATTTTGAATCTTAGGCAGGGCTCTCTACCAAGTAAATATTTGGGAATCCCTTTATTCTAGGGACAAAATAAAGGTGAAGTTTGGAAGGGATTAGCTGAAAAATGCTTGAGGAGAATGGAAGGCTGGAAAGGTTAGTGGCTAACTTCTATAGGTAGGATTTTGATGTTAAAATTTATTGTTTTAGTAGTGTCAATTTTCTCAATGATGTGTTTAAAGATTCCAAAGAAGGTGATAAATTTAGTGGAAAGGCAGATGAAGAAATTCTTCTGGAGTGGTTTAAGGAAGGGAAAAAAGTGGCCTTTACTAAAATGGGAGAAAATTTGTAGGCCTAAGAAGTTTGGAGCGGCAAGTATTAGAGACTGGAATACAATGAATATTGCTTTAGTGGCTAAGTTGGTGTGGCAGTTGGAAAATGGTGTTGAACAATTATGGATGAAGATTCTAAAGGCTAAATATTTGAATTATCATGAGAATTTGAGGATTTTAACTATTCAAAATTTGATAAAAGTCTCTGCAATATGGAATTTCATACTTTCATGCAGACATGTCATTACTGACCATATCTCTTGGGTCATAGGAAATGGCAATAGGGATAAATTTTGGGAGGATTCATAGAATGGAAACAAGACTATAGATGGTGTATGTGGGGATGA
The DNA here is from genome assembly GCA_028749045.1 of Cupressus sempervirens. Taxonomy (NCBI): domain Eukaryota; kingdom Viridiplantae; phylum Streptophyta; class Pinopsida; order Cupressales; family Cupressaceae; genus Cupressus; species Cupressus sempervirens. The sequence goes on from CM053785.1 coordinate 674,768,480, forward strand.
AAACTTAAAATAGATTTTATGTGGTATGTGGGGAAAAAATGTTAGAAATTATATGGAGGAAACTGAGGAAATTTTTGGGAAAATATGGCAATGAAAAGATTTGAGAGTGGAGGGTCTTTCAGAAGGACAAAAATACTCCCTTAGAAATATCTTTAAGGGTAGAAAGATTTGCATTCTAAATAAGGAAGATAAGATTAGCTAGTGTGTAGCAGCCTTGGGTAAATACTTAGTTAAATTGGGATATGAAAATTTGGACTCTAGGTTGGATGAATGTTTTGAGGCAAGGGATTTATGTTGGAGTAAAGAAATTCTCCCAAAGACTGGCACATTTTCATGGCTAGCAATTCAAGGGAGAATCTTAATAGGGGAGAAAAGATGAAAATTTGGTTCTCAGGGCCCTACAAAATGTTTCATGTGTGGGAAGGATGAGGAAAATGTGGATCGCTTATTGCTAAACTATAATATAGCAGCAAAATGTTGGAATCACATTTAGGGAAGATTGGGCTAGATAGGACCATGGAGTCCCTCTCTCAAGGCCTTTTTCATTTCATGGCCGAGGGGAGGAAAAAGAAATTGTTTAGAATGCATTTGGAGAATTTGCCCCTTAATTGTGATATGGGAGGTTTGGAAGGAAAGAAATAGGAGGATATTTTAGGATAGAGTAGAGACAATAGATCAGCTTTTAAAAAGAGTAGATCATTCTTTTGAAGAAGTGGTGAATGCAGTAGTCTTTAGGAAAAATTATCAAATTGTGTGTTCATGAACTCTAATAGGGAAATTCAGAATAGGTGGCTAGGGATTAAATTTGGAAAGGCTAGAAACATAGAAATAGTAAATTCCAAAGCCAAGAAAAGGGAGGAGGCAAATTGGGAAGCTCCTAAATTAGGCTAGTTAAAAGTAAATTTTGACAAAACCTCTAAAGGAAATCTAGGGAGCTTAGGAGCAAGATGCATTGTAAAGGACAATTTAGGGAATATAGTGGTTTATGGAGCATTAAAATTGAAAGATGAGACAAATAATGAAGTAGAGTTCCAAGTTGCAATGTTAGCTTTAAAATGTATAAGAATATGTGGAGGGAGAAAAATAATTTTAGAAGGAGACTCAATGGTGGTCGTGCAGGTAGTGAGTAAAAATTCAATCCATGCATGGCACCTAGGAATTTTTTTTGGAATCTATCATGGAGGAGTTAAACGATTTTGAGGAATTTAAAATAGGTCATGTGTTTAGAGAAGAAAATAGAGAGATAGATGCTTTGTCAAAGTGGGCAGTAGGTTTAGCAGATGAAGGAAAGTGAATTTTTGAATTTTCTAACTATTGGGTAGTTTTGGAGGTAGTTGAATTGAACATTTGATTGAAAAGTGACCTTGTTTAAGGCAAGTCAAAGGCTTTGGAGAAAGCAAGGAATGATGATTGACATCGTAAAGGATTGTTAGTAAAAGATAAGGAAAAGATTGTGAAGATTGGCAATGATGGTTGCCATTATGACAAAGGATGGCAAATGGTCTAGTTGATATGTGCGAATGAATGATGGGATCTTGGCTTAGAGGGGGAGTTAGTCAGAAAACATTATAAATTAATAAGAGGAAATTAAGTTTAAACACCTAAAACTATAAGCAGAAAGAAGTGAAAGTGACAGATTGATAGTAGATGGAGGTGACATTTACCTTTCAGACAACTTGACAACATAAAACCCATTTTGGACGGGTACTGGACAAATGGCTAAAATTGTTGTTAAAATGCCCAACATTGGGAGTGATGGAGGATGTAAAAGAGACAATTAGTGAGCTTTTTCAAAATTCCACACTCCATTGGAAGATCAATGTGGACATTACAGTAATGATTATGGCATGGGGACTGGAAATTGCAAGCTCAGTGGATGAGGTGGAGTGGGTGATGGGAAACTTGTTTCTTGCTAATTTAATTGTGGGAATAAAATCCCTTTTAGAATGGGCTTGGCCAAGAAAAGGCTTTGACTACAGTGAGTGCTATGAAGATTATGAAGAAGGATTAGAGGAAGAGTGGGTTTCCTATGGTGGTTGACAAGAATTGATAAGGAAGCCTATGAAGAAAAAATAAAGTAGGCATGGGCAAATTTGGCGGCAAAAATTGAATGCTTCCTAGAGGAGAGTGGGTAGAGGGTTCAAGGTTTTTTCATAAATCACCCAAGGAAGAGGAGAAGTGTCAAAGCAAGAAGAATAAGGAAGGTGGATGGAGTAAAATTCCCAGTGAGGGTGGAAGAATGATGAAGTAGAATGGGAAGAATGACAGTTTTGTTTTAACATTTTTGTGGGTAAATCAACAGGCATGTCTAAATTGACTAAGGAAGGGAGTTTTTGAGAATGGGAAAGGAACTAAGCAGTGTATCATATCAATAAAGAGTAAATGG